>JAGDQP010048068.1:0-14849 GCA_022664845.1 Lepisma saccharinum
TATGGAAGTTTGTAAATCTTGTAACTTGAATCGGTTATTAATATTCTATAACTTCGTTGTGCCATTTATTTTCTAATATGAAGTATCTAACGACGGCAGTTCTTTCAAAACAAGTTTCTTTCTTTCCGTAGTAACTGGAACGATTTGACTCCGGTAACTGTGGAGTGTAGGTTCAACCCCTGTTTGTTTTAAGGGTTTCTTCAGTTCTACGAGCAGAATGTCGTAATTTATTTTTAATTTCTGGGTAGAACAGACACAAATGTGATCTAAGTCCGTTATGTAAGGGATGAAGTCACTTGTCCAAAATACTTTGGAAGTCAAATATTGTTTTGGTAGAAGTCAGGGCTTTAATGTAGGCACTATCTCGGCTGCTGAAGGTAGAAAAACCCTCGGAAACATCAATCAGGATGGTCGCCAGGAGGACTGGGATCTACGTACCTCTCTAGCGACGTTCCAGAAACCGTGACCATAATCACATCACCCGTGATTTGCTAATCATAAATATTGGATCTGTTTATATAAATTAAAACAATTCATAATACCCATGTCCTCAGATATTCTGATTTAACTCCGTATGCCCAATTCGATCGCAGTAAATTTTAACTGTGAATAAGGAAGCCCACTTTTGTGAAATTGATATTGGTTTTGATGTTACAGTTCTTTAAATTATCAATACTTTTAACGTTTTCGGTGTAAACTACACTCGCCTATGGAAAATGTTTATCTAGAAAACATTATTTTGTCGAGGCGTTGGCTTAGCATTTGAAAGAACTTGATTTAATCCCAGCAATCAACTATCCTCATATTTTTCCCGAGGTTATTCCTCAACCACACCGGGCAAATACCGGGATAATACTTTCAAATTATGCCCTAGCGGACTTTTTCTAGCAACCTTTCCCCTCTCCTATCCCTGCCGGAGCCTTAGAGGTCTAAAGGTAAAAAAATAAATTAAAAAGGATCCTCAGTGATCAGACATCAGACCATCTCCCACCAGCAGCAGTTAGTAATTCTATTTTTTATTTTTGCTGGAAACGATTCAAAATTAGAGTTTCTGCAAACCTTTTCACCTTCTCTGGGAAGAAATTATGTGAGCGCATATCGTTCCAGGTTTGATCCTTGGTGGGGATGCAAGTGGTTCACAGTCCGCTTAAACCTGTAAGGCCGACCCTCCTACCCTTATCCATTGAAAGCAACTGGAAACCACCTTAAGTTCACCTTGTTCAGGGACCTTCAGTTTCTAGAACAATTTTCAAGAGCACCACAAATTTCACCACTTACATATGGGAATTTTTATTTTTAAAAAAGTGGATATCTAAAATATCAATTATTCGTGTAAAACGAAAGCATGTTCAAAATTTTACATGTATTTGTCTCTTACAAGCTAACTTTTTAAGGGACGGCAAAGTTAAAGAGTATATTTTTTAACTGTTTATCTCCACAGAGCAGAAAATTTGCAGCACTTAAACGATAGAATCGATAAATCGGACTGTAATAATTACCGAGGAATCTGCTTACTACCAACATGTTAAAAAGTGTTAAGTAATATACTGATAAATTATATAAGCGTATACGTAGATGAAATAATTGGAGATCACCAAACGTAGATTTAGAAGAAATAGATCCACGTTGGACCAGATTTTCTTCGCCTGGAGACAAATCTTTAAAAAAATGGGAATGCAATGGAACTGTTCACAAGCTATTCATTGATTTTAAGAAAGCATATTTTTCTAACTTAAGTGGAAAGTATCCGGGTACGCTTTGGAATTCCGAAAAGAATAAAGCTGTTTAAACTAGTGAGGATGCGTCTGTGACCCCATAAGCAGATTTCGGATAGATACTACATGCAGAGTTTGGTAGCAGCAGATTACGAAACTATATATCAGGTAGTTTCAAGATTCGGAACGATTTCAAACAAGGTGATGCCTTTAACCACTACTGTTTAATTTTGTGTTAGAGTATGTGATTCCCAAATAAAAAACAAAAAACAAAAACGGACTAACATTGAACGGCTTAAATCAACTGTTCGTGTACGTGGATGATGTAGATTTAATAGGGGAGGATATAGATGTACTGCAAAGTAACACCGAAGTCTTAGAATAATCTTACAAGGAGATAGGTCTAGAGGTAAACACTGAGAAAACAAAATGCATTATAACAAGCAGAAACACTGAGAATGAAGTAAGTAGATACATAACAATTAAGAATGTTGACATAGAGAAAATAAACAAATTAAAACTGTTGGAAGCACATGTAACAAGCAAAACAAAGACAAATAAATAAAAAGTCACTTAGTATCGGGAAATGTGTGTTTTTATTCAGTTCAAAAACTCCTGATTTCGCGATTAATATCAAGGAAGGTGAAATTCAAATTATACAGAAGAGTTATTCACCGGTAATACTTTAGGGTTCCGAAAGTTGGAGTACAGCTCAGCAGATGAACATAAATTACGTCTTTTTAACACGTTTCGACTACTCTTGTACTCATTATCAAGTGTTCTGTTAACAGAATTATTTTTCTTTATAATGAACACTTGATAATGGCTATAAACGTAGTCGAAACATTGTGTTGTACGTTTAATATGTGTATTTAATACGCGGATTTAATAATAGTGTTTCAAACATCGGGACGTGAAGTTTTGAATTTTGTTCAAGATATGTGTACAGTACGTGACACTAGAAGTTACTTTAATTATTCATGTGTGTTTGAAAATAAGGTCTTGAGAAAGATATACGGACCGAAACGGGACGAGATGTCCAGAGAATGGAGGAGACTGCATAATGAAGAACTCCACGTACGACTCATCCAACGTTGTAAGGATAATGAAATCGCGACGACTGAGTTGGGCAGGCCATGTAGCTCGGATGCGGGGAAAAAGATTATATTCCATTCTGATTGGAAAGCCGGAGGGAAGTACAGTTGGGAAGACCGAGACGACGCTGAGAGGACAATATTTGAAGGGATCTTCGAGAAGTAGATGTTTGTGATGAAAACTGACTTGATCTTGCCCAGGAATCCTATGGCTAACGTGTGTTACTGCGGCGATGAACTTGCACGTACTGTAAGCAAGGTACGATTTAAGGATTTTTATAGGGAGGGATGAAATGATGTTGATTAGAAAATAACATTATGAATATAATATTATGTGCACATGCAGACTCACAGGGGGGATTTCTCCCTCATATCCCCCGTTAATTCGCATACTGACCGTAAACCATATAATAAGTAAGTAAATGTTATAGTATAGTGGACTTCTTTTATATTACATTACTACGGAAGGGATCGCAGGTTCGAACTTCAAATGCTATTGAAAACAACCACTGAGAGTACGTTGGGAATACCTAATTGTGTTAGTACATTGAAAGTTTGTTCTTCATAATTAACAGTTTATTTCGTATTGTGTTCGCCTTGTTGTCAATAAGAACAGCGATTTACCCAATCCCTGCAAGTCCCACAGTTCCCTTCCCCTCTGTCACCTTTAAATATACAATCACAAAACCCCTAAATGAATTCTTTTCTTCATCAAAAATGCGACAAAAAGCGTAAAGTAATTTACACATATAGTCCCCTGAGTTTATTCTTACACGGCAGATCTGAAAATGTGTATATAAAATAAGCCACTAGCAGAGAAGGGATTTACAAATTTATAACCAAGCACAGATTTAATGGTTTCTTGATGTGGATTGTGAATTCGATTTATTTATAATCGTTCGCAGCCATTGAGTTCAGGTTCATCTAATACAGAGAGTAATGCAGATACAATTTTAAGGAATTAAGATCCGACGAAATTGACTTATCGATTGCAATTTCTGAAAAGTTACAAAAATCTTTCGGCATCTCTGCTGAAACTGGAAAGCAGGGAGAGTCCTCACAAAGCAATCAAGATATAAAGAAGGAAAGAAATCCCTGAACGCATTATCTGATTCTCTGAAATATTTGAAAGAGCAGAAGTATGCTTGTAAGGTGGAGTATTTGCACGAACACTAATTAACTGATTTTATATAAAACAGGTTTTACGACATTTATATTTTTCAGTTTCGAACCAATTTCCCATCAATAGAAGGTAAAAAATAAAATATTAGGTTGATTCCACTTCATTTCCATAGTACACTAGATGAATCTTGGAGCCTAAATGAATTCATTGGAATAGTTAATGAATATTTTAAAAAATGACGGTTTGATTAAAAAATGCAGTTTCCGGAGTTGCAGTTTAACAATCAAATTTATTGCGACTTACATTGAAATAAAATTAGGTCGATTGTGTGTAATTCTTTTGGATCACTTCATTTCGTGTTTTGTCCTCCGGCCTTCGTTTTTTTATTTATATTTGTTTCAACTACACTAATCTGCTAAAGGTTGGTTAAAGACACTGAAAACGCGTTCCAATTTGAATGTCCATTTCCTTAACATTGCAGAATAACATGTTTAGCATTGGAGAACTAACTACTATCATAACCAGCGTATTATTGGTGTCTTAAGCCATAAACTGCCTTGTTTGGATTTCTATATTCTATGCAATTCTTTGCGCCTTGTCCATATGCATATTATTCGAAACGATATAATTAATTTTAAACATAATATCCAGCTTCTCAGAAGGATTAGACGTGAAAATGCATTCTTTATTTTTAAAAAAAATGATAATAAGAGAATAAATTTTATTGTACCAGTTTAACTAATATTCCTAATACTGTTATTTCTTATTTCAGTTGTGATATAAGGTAAATAAAGAGAGGCGGATAGATATAAAAATGACATCTTGTCAATCTGTGGCTGCGTGAGTCCAACGCGATTACTGGTTTATAGGTACGAAGTTATGTAGGACGGAAACAACCGTTGATAACACTTGTGCACAAGAAAATACATATTTATTATAGGCGACATTTTAGTTTTGGAGTATTTTTATTAAGGTAATTAAGGCGATCTGCATAAAATCATACTTACGCAATGTTGATATATGCCCTTTTCACGTACATCGTTCAATTGCCGTTTGTAGGTTAGGAAATTAAACAAGTTGAATACATATAAGGAGTATTTGTATTCATGGTAATATACTGCAAAAGTATAAAAGGCAAGAAAAATACAAAATAGAAACTTTTATATTGTTATATAGCTAGTTGGTAAATTACACTGTTATGTTTTCCTCTAAGTCAGATACACTACGAGAGCGTTACTCCCTTACGAATTTGAATTTAATTTAAGGCCTTTCGGCAACTATGGCTTAGGCCGTACGGCTGATGATGGGATGAAGAAAGTGGGAGGAAACAGGAGTACCACGAGAAAACGCACACACACGCACAGTGTTTGTTGACCACAAGGCCCACTGGCGTGAGCAGGATTTGAACTGACGAACCCAAGCGCTAGAGGTGAGCGCTAGAGGTGACTACGATAACTATTATTGATGTTTCTATCTAATTGATAATATTTGTATAGGACAGATTCTCTACAACTCTATCTTATACCGAAAGTACTTTAGATGTACTTTTAGTGAAGTTAGGCGATGAAAAAACGAAATCTTATTTGAAATACTTTTTAAGGTTCTGATAATTCTTACTTATATGTTGATGTTCTTATGATGTAATAAAAATGTGCACTGCCGATACTAACTATGTAACGCATCCCCCAAACCATAAATGCCGTAGAAAATATGTTCACTACGTCTAAACGCTTTACTGTATATTTGATAACAAGAATAGAACTACCTAATTCACAGGTTAGCGTTTCGTCTGATATCGTTGGTGCCCGAAATCTATTAGAGAATATGTGAATTTAAATTTCTATTTCTATTCCCTTTTGAATCCTAACATGTGCAATAATTGTGGAATATCCTCTATTTCAAAACTAGAAAGCTTTTGAAGTTAGTTCCAAATATATTTTAGAGATTTACTGATTTCCCTGTCAGTATTATTATTCTAGTCTAATCCATAGGATATATTTTAAGTAGGAAAGACTTCTTCAATCAACTGTTCAGTTATGCGTTTTCTCTTGAGAATCTGGTTTGTAATCATAAATATATCAAATTTATCCTTTGAGAGATTTAATAATTTAGTAGTCTCTAATAACTTATTGTATACAATTTTAAATAAAATATCACTTGCTGGGTTTTAAATTATCTGCAGTGTCTACAGCTGTGATTTACTTACATATTTCCTAAATATCTTTTTCAGGATCGTAGCGGCGAATATAACGACAGTAAACTCAGACCTAAAGAGGACAAACATTTAGATCAGTTATCATCCAACTTAATATCAAATGTCATTTCGCACTTTCGAGAGTTGTTTTCTTTGGACATAGAAAATAAACCAGAAACAGCTTCGCGCATTCATAAAAATATTGAAGGTATTATTAGAAGTAGAATAAAAGAAGAAAACCCCGACAAAATATTAAACTTGTCTCCTGTAAAAGCATCTTTAAATAATAGTAAAGTATCTAAAGACAATAGTAAACCATCCCGTGTTGTAGAAAAAGTTTGCTGTAAGACAGACCCAGATGAGTCCCCAAAATATGGTAGTTTGACACGGAACATGAGAATACGTAGAAGCAACAGGTCTTTCGATTGTAAAATATGTGGAGCTGATTTTGCGGAATCCAGTATGTTAAAACGACACATGAGAATCCACACAGGCGAACGACCATTTGAGTGTAAAATATGTGGAGGTAAATATACCCAATCTGGTAACTTGGAAAAACACATGAGAGCCCACACAGGCGAAATACCATTTAAATGTAAAAGATGTGGAGCTAAATTTAGCGAATCTGGTAGCTTGAAAAAACACCTGAGAGTCCACACAAGCGAAAGACGTTTTGAGTGTAAAAGATGTGGAGCTAAATTTAGCGAATCTGGTAGCTTGAAAAAAACACATGATAGTCCACACACACAAAAGACCTTTTGAGTGTAAAAGCTGTGGCGCTAACTTTGGGACATCCAGCCACTTGAAACAACACACGAAAATACACGAACGCTAACATTATTTTGTTTGCAAAATAAATAGAACTAAGCCTATAATACATTTAGCTTAAAATATCCTAATAATTTACACATTATATTAACATTCAGTACGTTTATCTTTAGGAAAATCGAAAGCAACAAGTGTGCTAAAATGTATATTTTTTTTAACCTTCTGAAAAACCCATGGAACTGCTTGCGAAATATAACGTTTTATGATTTCTACCAAGTTCAACAGTTGGACAGGAAACAGTTCTTCAGGCACAGACCTGTATACTATCAGACATCATGTATTCTTGTAATTTAATGGTATTGGCGAGCGTCTCAAACTTTATCAGTTTAAAACTAGGCTCAAACGTGAGGGTGTTTTTAGAATTTAGATAATTAACACGCAATGTAATCGAAAGGGGCGGAAGTTACTAGTTAATAATGTCAGTGCAAATTTTCAGTCTTGAAAGTTTCCAAGATATGCGTTACTAATATATATATACAAAACTTTTACTGTAGTTTGATATAACTTATAATTCAGAAGAACTTGAAAAATTGTGCTTCATCCAAATATTAAGGATGTATAGGTTAACGGGTAAATAAAAATATAATCAGTGATTCTTTTCAATGGCCGTGTGAAAAAATATAATGGCAATTTAATCTTAAGCATATGTGATCCGTTTTGAAATCAATTAGGGGTAGACGATACTCCACAAGTCATTCCAATAATTAATTCGATCAAACTATTTTTGAGAGTCGTCATAACCGAGACGCTTCAGAGATTCAAGATCAATGATGTTAAATTTATAGAATGGTAAGTTAAACGAATGAAAATCCAGTCCTAAAAACTTTACATGTGTTATAAAATCAGTCAGTATAGTTGCTAAACAAAGCAATCCCCGTTCATTGAATTCTGATACTTTTAACTGTCCTCTTGTTTTTTATTATTGTTTCATAAACTTCGGAGTCCCATTTAATCAATATTATTGTAAAATATAAAAATACATATATGTTGATGTATTGCATGTAATTATTCAACAGCTCTCTAAGACACGTTTCTTTACTTTGAATCTATTTTGGCAAAAAAAAAAAAATCGAGTCATTTCCGTAGTAGAGCCTTTATTTAATTGTAAATAAGACAAAAGATATGCATGAAATATGGATCAGTATCTTACCTCCGTCCACAATTAGATGCCATGACGCAATCCCTTACTTGACGTTAACCAGCGACGTGAACTAGGGCACCGACCACACCCACTTCTCGAAAAGTACTGAAGCTTGCCGAGTGAGTAGTCATCGAAGCCAAGGAGAGGGAGGGGGAGAACGCATACTCTCCTTGCGTCGGAGTGGAATTTAAAAAAAAAATGTTATCTAAATGAAACAGAATCCTATATCCTATAATATTTAATTATACAGTATTTTGATAATACATTTGAAATGAACCAAGACTGAATACCACCGGCATTTTTTTAACCTCTTAGGCATGAAGAAACTGCTGTCTGCGTTTTTATTTTTCTGGGTTAACTGCTTGGCGGGCTGAGGGCTCCTTTTCCTATATTCTTGCGGGAGAACAGTCATTCGTTGTGTTGTTTGTTTTATGTTTAGTTGAGTTTTATTTTCTGTTCGTATTTAGTACAGCCGTGTTTTTGTAAAACTTTGGTAAACTTTATTTTTATATGGGCCAGTTTAGTAACTTTGGACTTCGGCCCGTCACGATTTGCCCTTAGCTGTTAAGTGTTAAAATCCAGACCCATGCCCCTGCCGGGACTCGAACCCGGGACCGTTGAGTCGATAGCCTACCACCGCAGACCGCTCGACCACCCAGCCGGCCCGTGTTTTTGTGTTCGTATTTATAGTGGGTTGATGTATGAGTAATGTCAATCCAAATGAATGAAATTAAACAGCATTTATGTTCAGAGTCTGGTAAGAACTGTGACCATAACAAATCACTTAGGCGTCGCACAGTGGGCCCAAACGGAAGTCTAGCCGGACGAAAGTCGAAAATGCAACAACAATGAATTCGGCTGACAGTTGCACATTCAACACCTGGATAAGTCCGTAACATGAGACCGTGCTTATTGTGAGATAACAATACACTGTATGGCGGGAAGGGTGCGGGCAAAGTTGAAAATGGCCAGAGGGTGGTTTCGAGCCGAGCAGAATCATCAGAACTAACATACTTATAGCACAATAATCATACGGGCTATATAAGTAATGATTATTTTACGTTGAAATCATCATTAGGAGATTGACTCAAGCTTAGAGTTATGTATATGACGTGTACATTATGTGTGCAAGTTATGGTAACATATATATTTTTATGCAGCATATCAAGATATTAGAATGCCAAGTTTGACCTTCGACGATATCCATCGAGATTTATATACATATGTGTAGCTACATCTTTAGTCTATGTATTGTGACTATACGTGTTTGCCGCTTCCTGCCGCTTTTCATGTTTTTCGTCGTTTCAGATATAGCCACCCACCCAGGAAGATTGGACATATCACATTATGAATTGTTTGAAGCCTGGTGTTGCGAATCGGAGAGTGCCAATAGAAACACTAGTGTATATAGACATGTGGAGCAACAACTAGGCCTACAAATAAATAGAGAGACCAGTGGGAAAGAGCTACCATCGAGTATCAGAAAACGCTGCGACACATTTTGTGCTCACGTCAAGGCAAAATGGGTACGGGACAATAGATGCAAGAAGACATTTGTCAGGAAAAAATGGTGCATGGTTACAGAAGGTATTCGTTATTGAACCTACAATTGTACCATTACCCTCACCAGTGTCCCACGATTCGGAACATGTGGCATTGGGACGCCCAAGGAAACGGTTTACTGCAAGCAGCAACAAAACGAAAAGAAGACGTGTAGCGACGTTGACTGAAAAATATACACCCGAAGAATTATCGTACGCAGCAGAAACCAGCTTGCGTGCACAAGGAAAACGCGATGCAGCGGAGATGAGGTTAATGGTACAACTGTGGGATCAATAACGAATACCTTCTGCAACCATGCACCATTTTTTCCTGACAAATGTCTTCTTGCATCTATTGGCCTGTACCCATTTTGCCTTGACGTGAGCACAAAATGTGTCGCAGCGTTTTCTGATACTTGATGGTAGCTCTTTCCCACTGGTCTCTCTATTTATTTGTAGGCCTAGTTGTTGCTCCACATGTCTATATACACTAGTGTTTCTATTGGCACTCTCCGATTCGCAACACCAGGCTTCAAACAATTCATAATGTGATATGTCCAATCTTCCTGGGTGGGTGGCCATATCCGATACGACGAAAAACATGAAAAGCGGCAGGAAGCGGCAAACACGTATAGTCACAATACATAGAATAAAGATGTACCTACACATACATATATAAATCTCGATGGATATCGTCGAAGGTCAAACTTGGCATTCTAATATCTTGATATGCTGCATAAAAATATATATGTTACCATAACTTGCACACATAATGTACACGTCATATACATAACTCTAAGCTTGAGTCAATCTCCTAATGATGATTTCAACGTAAAATAATCATTACTTATATAGCCCCTATAATTATTGTGCGCTAAGTATGTTAGTTCTGATGATTCTGCTCGGCTCGAAACCACCCTCTGGCCATTTTCAACTTTGCCCGCACCCTTCCCGCCATACCGTGTATTGTTATCTCACAATAAGCACGGTCTCATGTTACGGACTTATCCAGGTATTGAATGTGCAACTGTCAACCGAATTCATTGTTGTTGCATTTTCGACTTTTGTCCGGCTAGATTTCCGTTTGGGACCACTGTGCGTCGTTTCGAAAGCACATCCGAATAAATTAAACGAAATCGCGCCTCCTTTAAAGATCCAGAAATCATTTGCTTATCGATGCCCAAATTGGGATAAACAATTCAATCACCTTGAAAATTTCACGTATCACGAACGCAAGTTTCATGCAGAACAACCAATTAAGAAAAATCACCTTAAATGTGTTCTATGCATTTTTGAAACGGACGGGGGGAAAAAATTGCACGAATATTTTGTGTTACTGATATAATTCATGCACTGTAGTTTGAAGCCCAGTACCTCGGAGCGATCACAGTCCGTGGATACAGTTTGGGTTCTTATTTTTACGGTAGGGCATCCTTAGAGGGTACTGGGCGTTTTTCATTTTTCATCCAATTTGTGAGGCATCTTTTTATTAAAGAAACTCTTTACCACTGCTGGGGTTCTTAAGTTAGCGGAATTATTTTTTTGTATGTTTAACACGTTGGTACTGGTTTCAGGATCCAACTGTGCCGTGTTCACAGGTTGGTTTGGTTAATGATGGTTTTTATGTTAGTTAAGAGTACTCGGTCTTTGTGTTTGAGAATTATTGTGTTATTAGAATGTATTTTAATCAGTATTGTGTTGTTTTTGTGTTTAAATATGCAGTTTACATCTTGTTTGATCCGTTCAATTGTTATTAATATTCTGGGTGGGTGCGTGAGCTTCTAAGGATGGAGCCTACAATTTTTTGGTAAGGCATATTCTAAACCAGTCTCTCAGTGGGTCTGGCGGGAATCAAACCCGTAACCTCCTGCATAAAGTGTGAGCGTGCTAACCTCTTGGCTATTCGGAGGTCTCACATTGTTTCTAGTCGGGTATGTAAAACGTGTTCGGGAAGTTTTTGATTTGTTCCAGTTTGGGTCTATATCCAGCCTCCATTTCAGGAACCAGACCGGGCTGGGATTGAACCTGTGGTCATGCATATAAGAGGAAAGTGTACTAACCACTATGCCTGTCCAAGGCCTTCTTTAGGATGATTTCCAATTACTCGTTCAAATAAGGTGTGTGTGTGATTGTGTTTTTCTTTATATCTATATGACAAGTGAGTACACACGCCAGAAACAAATTATCTCATGTGCATGTAAGAGTATGCATACCTGTGTGGGCATAAATGTTACATGATAACATTTGTTGTTTATTTTCTTTACTTGCCTTGTTTCTTTTTTTTTTAAATGTGTGAAATTGGTGGTCGGTTCTTTCTGTTCTTGTTTTTTTATTTTCAAATATAGTTTTCTTATTAGCAAAAACCTTTGCTGTGCGCGTGGTATATTTCATTTTTGGCCGTGGTCTAGTGGCCTACATATCAGAGAGAATTAGTGCTAGCCGTGCACTGGCAGGTTTGTGCCTGTAATGGCTATTGATTTTCGTCCTGGAGAACCTTGTGAGTTGGTTTAGCTCAATTGTCGCTTCCATTAATATTTTGGAAAAGCTTCTCGTTTGGTACCTTTGTGGTTAGTGTCCGTGGTCTAGTTGGCAAGATTGCTAGTAATTAGTTGCCTTGTTTTAGTAATTCGTCCGTTGTTTAGAGCCTGTAGGGCTCGTGGTAGTTATACTGTGGGTGTTTGTTTCATTTGTTTAATTCATTCGTTCCCATAAAGCTTCCAAATTACTTTCGAAATCCACGACAGCGAAGAGAAACAGAGAAAACTCTTTTCGACCAAGAAGAAGAAAGTTACGCATAAGAATCGAATTACAAAACCAAGTTCAAGTGAAGTACTGGATAATGCAGTATCCTTACTGTTACACCATGAGTGAACCGAATAAGAGTACATTGCAATGTAATGCTCTTTAGGTGCCTGTGTGTTTTTATATTATATATTAGACAACAAAGCAGAGCTGCCTAATTGACAGTTCATTTTTTCATCTGTGATCGCTACGACCCGCAATCTGTTATCAGAGTATATCTGCATTAAGACCTCGTTTCCATTCTCTTTAAAACTAACACTTGCAACAACTGTGGAAGACCCGTTCTTTCAAAACTACAAAGTTATGGTTTATTCCATTAGATATCGAACATCCATTAGATGATATTAGATTAGTACGTTGTTCTGTACAGTTATTCTTGTTTAATTCATTGAATATAATCTTAAGTAGTAATAACTTCGTCATTCAACTGTTTTGTTATTGTGTTCTCTCTTGAGCTTCTCATTTCTACTTATAATTATGTCAAATTTATCCTTGGATAGATTTAATAATTTAATGGTCTAATAATTCATTTTAAACCATTTTAAATTAAATATCACGTGATGGAATTTAATTTGACTGCAGTGTCTACAGTTATGATTTACTTAGATATTTTCTAAATATCTCTTTTCAGGATTGTAGCGGGAAATATAATGACAGTAAGCTCACATGTAAAGAGGACATACATTTAGATCAGTTATCTTCCAACTTAATTTCAAACCTCATTTCGCACTTTCCTGACTTGGTTTCGTCCGATATAGAAAAGAGGCCAAAAACCACTTCATGTATTTACAAAATTATTGATGGTGGTATTAGTAGTAGCATAAAGGAAGAAAACGCTGACAAAATATTGTCTCCTGTGGAAGCATCTTTAAATGATTACAAAGAATCAAAAGACGAAAGTAAACCATCGCCCGCTGAAGAAACAGTTGGCTCTAGAACATGCCCAGATGAGTCTTCAAAACGGGGTACTTTGACACGGCAAATTAGAATACGCACAAGCAGCAGGTCTTTCGATTGTAAAACCTGTGGAGCTAATTTTACGGAATCCTGTAACTTGAAAGTACACCTGAGAATCCACACAGGCGAAAGACCGTTTAAGTGTAAAACCTGTGGATCTAAATTTACCCAATCCGGTAATTTGAAAACACACATGAGAATCCACACAGGCGAAAGACCGTTTGGGTGTAAAAGCTGTGGATCTAAATTTACCGATTCAGGTACTTTGAAAAGACACATGAGAATCCACACAGGCGAAAGACCATTTGAGTGTAAAAGCTGTGGATCTAAATTTAGCGAATCAGGTACTTTGAAAAGACACATGAGAATCCACACAGGCGAAAGACCGTTTGAGTGTAAAAGCTGTGGATCTAAATTTATCCAATCCGGTACTTTGAAAACACACATGAAAATCCACACAGGCGAAAGACCGTATGAGTGTAAAAGCTATGGATCTCAATTTATCCATCCCGGTGATTTGAAGAAACACAGGCGAAAGACCGTAAGAGTGTAAAATCTGTGAATCAAAATTTACCGAATCAGGTACTTTGAAAAAAACACATGAGAATCCACACAGGCGAAAGACCGTTTGAGTATAAAGGCCGTGGATCTAAAGGACCCTGCAAAAATGCTTATGGAAATCGGGCCTCGGTCAAATGTTACAAAGCTTTACTGAATGGTAGTCCTGAATAAGTACATCAAAAGTGTCAGTAAGACCTAAGTCGGAAAAACTAGTGTTCGTAAGCTACAGCCTCTGGAAGTTACCGCAGGTACGTAATAGTAGTAAATATCGAGGTCCTGCACGAGCACGAAGAAGAATGGAAAGAAAGCCTAATCCACCGAACCACGACGTATTTTGATACGCAGAACTCGATTCCGCGGGTAGAAATGCGCCACTGACCTACAGTCCAGCAAATCGCTTAAGAACCTGCAGAGAAGTGAAGAATGTCGATGGTAGGCAGTTGTGCTCAAGCAGCACAAGTCAGAGTTTTGCGGATCCTGAATCCGAATGTACGGTTCAATTGCTCCATCGAACTGCAGTCGTGAGATGGAGCAAGCAAGTCCGAGCACATGTTATACAAGGATTTGAGGGTATAAGATCGAATTTGCACACTTGGGATTTTACGCGTATTATATGCGTTTGCCTCCGAACTACTTTTTGTAATGTGATCTCGTATTCGAAGTCAGCTACATGAAATATCTATATAAATGCAGATTGAACCTGATTGCTCGAAATGACCTAGCTGACAAGCTGACCTCGGATTCTAGCTCAGCCCCCCCCCCCCAAAAAAAAGACATGAACCAATGGTTGTACTTGGTTGCGCGGGTTTTTCTGAGTGTGACTTTGAAATGCTAGACATCAACCTAACACGTATCCTGATAGATCATTGCTGCATACAACATTAGATGCATCT
>JAGDQP010048069.1:0-14849 GCA_022664845.1 Lepisma saccharinum
ACTCCTAATGTCCAATCCATACGTTAACGTCGTGGGGCCTGTTAGTACCCAAGTAACTGCTTTGCGAACGAACATGGGTGGGCTGCTCACCAACCCGCATTAGCTGACAGCGTGCTGAGTCAAATGTCAGCACCCCTCCTTTCTTTACACATGATGGTACAAGTAAGGAAACAGCCTCGGAGGAACCTCATTGCCCGGAGGACGGAATGCAGCTGGCAACGGCAGCGGTCAGTCCTGCAGGAAGTCGGAGGGTTAAAATGGCCGGGTTTGGACTGTAGACTGCCAGGACACCGACACGGCAACTCGAACGGACCTATACGTGGCGAATCTCAACTGTCAGTCACTTTCAGGAGAGGACAAATTAGAAGAATTGCAAAATGAACTCAAGAGGATTAAGTGGGACATCATAGGACTATCAGAAGTGTGGAGGAAGAATAAAGAATGAAGAACAGTTGGAACTACTGTCAGGGCACACGTTCTACTTCAAAGTAACAAAAAATGGAAAACCGACAGGCGTTGGCTTCATAATTAATAAGGACCTGAAAACACGGGTCACAGAAATAAAAGGAATTTCAGATAGAATCGCACGAGTAGTAATAAAGATAAGAGAGACAGTATGGAAATTATACAAGTGTGTGCTCCAACAATCTCACACCCGGAGGAGGAAGTCGAAGACCTATACGAGGAGATACAGAAGATTTTGGATAGTAGCAAATCGCATTACAAAATTGTATTGGGAGACTTCAATGCGAAAGTAGAAACCAAGTAGAGCAGTGACACGAAAGTTGGAAACTTTGGATTTGGCAAGAGAAACAAGAGAGGAGAAAAGTTAGTTTAATTCTCAGAAGTCAATAGACTGTTGATTTCCAATATATTTTTCAAGAAACCGCCCCAGAGGAAGTGGACATGGAAAGGCCCAAATGGGACCAAAAACGAATGGGAAGACTACGTTCTTTCGAATAACAGGGCAATTCTGCAGAAGAGGCGTGTCTGTTCTGAACAGTTTCAAAGTCTCGAGTGATCATAGGATGGTGAGATGTAAGCTGAAACTAAATACTAGACATGAAAGAAAGAAGCTTATCAGAGAAAAACCGTCACTTTTAGATCTGTTAAATCTAATGAAACATAGACAGACATTCGAGATAGAACTAAGCAACAGATTCAGCGCCTTGGAAGAGTTAGAGGATAAAGAAGACATCGATAGCAGAAATAAAATACTGACCGAGATAATAAGAGAAACAGCCAAGGAAATAGCAGGCACAAGAAAGAAAGAAGAGAGGAAAATCTCAGAAGAAACTAAACTCTTGATGAAGAAAAGTGGAGAAATGAAAGTAGAGGAAAATTTCACAAAGAGGATTGAGTACATAGAACAAAATAAAACCGTAAGGAAGAAAATAAGGGAGGATGTACGAAGATATAACGACAATCTTGTTAGAAATACAATCGAGGAGAACAAGAGCCGGAAGGGAACCAAACAGTAGCTCATGATAGGGGAAAAGCAAATAATTGCAGTTAAGAGACCAGACGGGACAGTAACACGAAATAAGGAAGAAATTATAAACATATTTGAAAATTTCTTCAGAGAATTGTACTACTCCGAAGAAGAACTAGGAAATGAAGACTCAGAAGAAAATGATGTAGAAGTCCCAGACGTAATGAAAGAAGAAGTGGATAAGGTACTTCGAGGGATGAACAACGTAAAATCGCCAGGAGAAGATGGACTCACAGCAGAGGTGTTTAAATGGGGAGGTTAGAAAATGAAAGAAAAACTTCCTAAACTATTCTCGATGTGCCTAAGGAAGAGAGAAATACCGCCAAGTTGGAATAATGCAGTTATCACTTTGTTGTACAAGAAAGGGGACAAAGAACGCGTCGAGAACTACAGACCAATTAGTTTACTGTCTGCCCTATACAAAATGTTCACCAAAGCTATTTTGAATCGTATTGAACGAGACTTAGATTTTAACCAGCCGGATTTCGTCGTGGATTTAGCACAATGGACCTAATACAAACATTGAATGAAGTTATGGAAAGGACTAATGAATATAAACTTCCACTATGTTTGGGATTCATAGATTTTGAAAAAGCTTTCGATTCGGTCTCCTTGGCAACAGTAAATAAATCACTTGAACATCAAGGCATCGAAAGTGCATACATCAGGTTACTGCGAAACATTTACTCGGCTGCCACATATATACAATATATATATAATTAAGAGCCATATTCAATGCACTACTGGATGAGGCCTCCCTCCAGAGGGAGAAGATTGGTCTACTATTCCCAAGAGCCTAAGCTCTCACTGTGATCGCCACTATCTGTTATTATAGCAGTTCCCCAATTGCATCACAATGCTGGGTGTTCACCGTTCCAGACCTACAGGCCTTGGAAATAATTCTTGGCAGCCCCGGGAATCGAACTCGGGACCCCTCAAAACCGTAGCTAGGAACGCTAACCACTATATACATGACCACGTGAAAGACGGTCATGACAAGCCCTACTAATTCATTTTATTGGCCTGAAAGACAAGATATTTGTTGGACTCCGTGCTTCCAGCTCCTTCAGTTACGTCGTTCGGTCGACAGTATCAATTCCCAATAGCGACGCTAAGGAACGTCGCTTCTACATTCACTAATACATACATAAGTGCTCGTTGTCATTTGGCAGTACGGACTTCGGCTTGGGAACCATATAAGATACCCACTTTAGGCTTGGGAACCTCGACGAAGAAACCATACTACAGGGCTGGGACTCTGAAGCAAGAAACCCACCCGTGGCCGATATTGCACGCTATCGGGCGTGATCCCTGTGGCGATGGGGTTGCTGGTTCAAGTGCCTGAACTGGTGGTGACAATGTCACCATGGACCAACGCAATATAATAGTCGTAATAATGTATATATAAAACAAACAAGACGAAAATATGATAGAATGCATGTGACGTTGTCATAGCTAAGTTTCCAACTTTGACCCTATTTTTAGGACCTTATATGCCCGCGATGATAAACCAACCCTACTTTATTAAGGGGGTTTTAAATATGCTCTTTCTACTGAGAATGATTAAAAACAGTTTTTAGAAGGTCTATTTTTCTAACCGCTGGTTGTAAATACACTACTTTGGGCGTTTTTACAACAATCGTCAATTTTAACTCAATTTGTCAATGAATTAAAAGCTGTAGGAGCATGGCATTTTATATTCTACAACATTGTGTTGCTAAGGTGTTACGTGCAAAGTTTCAAGTTTTTCCTACCTTTACTTCCAGAGATATCAAAAATCAAACTTTACATCTTTTTTGAAGGTGCAATTTTTTCGTCCAACTTTGCTCCAAATTATCTACGTGGATATCGCTCATGAAAATGTTTTTCTTATTTTGTTTCATAGAGCCCAAAAAGTTGTACAAGCTGGCCAAGTTTTGTTTCTCTCAACAAAATATTGACTTAGATATTATGTCTCAAAGTTGTTGCAACCTCAGCGTCATACGGTCGACGGCTGAAGTATGGTATCACACAAATGTCTCCGCAAGGATTGCATCGGCGAACGTAAACCTTACCAATGTTCAATGAGGATATGTGTGAATGTTCACACCAAATCGTATCGAAATCCATGATGGTCGAGCGGGGCACTTTTCTGAAATCAGACCACTTGACATGGAATGACCCTTTTCTTAAACAATATTACCAGCACGAGTTTTGCATACCAATTTACTTTTGTTTATCAGGTTTGTCCTTAATCAACCCTCCCCTTTTTTAACTGAAGAGTTATGTTGTGTTTGTATTTAATTTAAGATCTCTTTCTAAATTATATCATTTGTAACATATTTAAAGAAATTTACTATAAGAAACAACGTAATTTAGTACACATTCTTGGCTCCTAGGATACTAAAAGGATACCAAAATGCACTTCATACACGAGTGTCAGTTTTCTTTAATGAAAAGGATAGTTTCTATTCGTCTTTTTTGTCTTGGATATCTGTACTTTCTAAAGTAAACGATTCAGTTATTGTTTAAATAACATATAGATGGACACCCCTATCTCTTTTATTTTACTAGCCCAAAAGCTGAAAGACATTGAAAGACGATGCGGTACAGAACAAGGACAGAATGCATCGTAAAAGAAGAAAGAAACGGGAAAGGTTACAACCGGGATCAAATTTTAGGTAACATCCAGGCATTTACTCCGTGTAGCTGAGGAAAACCCTGGAAAACGTCAGTCAAGATGGCCGATGTTGCCCTAAGATGTAGGTCAACCACGACAGGTGGAGTATTTATGATTTTTTTTTAACGCTTTGAGGTTGAAAGTTGAAACTCGACTGAATGTTCCGATTTACACGGAAAAAAATATCCAGTCGTTTGCGTTAAAATTGGTGCAATTATCAATATGCCAGCCCGAATTTTCTGTACGTAATAACTACTGCATTATAGATGTAGCACGGGAGATCGTTTAGAATACATATTTTTATATTTTGCATGGAAACTATAATACATTAAAGATAAAGAGTAGAGAACTTATAAGAAACTAGGCACGCTGAACCAAGCCGCAGCTCATATGGAATTAAACCAAGTCGAACAGAGCCGCGGTTCCTTATGAGCCAAGCCGTGACACACTTTGAGCAGTGAAGGAACCGACAATTGGCTCAATCTGAGTCGAGCCGAACCGAGCCGCAGCTCATTTTGAACCAAACTGAACCGAGCCGCGGCTCACTTTGAGTCGAGCCGAACCGAATCGCAGCTCATTTTGAGCCGAGCCAAACCGAGCCGTGGCTCGCTCTGAGCCGAGCCGAACCGAGCTGCGGCTCGCTCTGAGACGGGCCGAACCGAGCCGAGCCGAACCGACTCGTGGCTCAGTCATATTGAACCGTGCCGATTGACATCCCTAACTGGGACCTAAGTGGGGAAACATATGACTTTGTCTCCAGCTACTTGTGGTCTGTCTGTAACTGTATATGTTAGTATATGCTAAACATCACGAGTTTAAACTGCAAGTCCAGCAGCGTCAACACTTCCGAAGATTTATTTATTTCTGGTATCTCCATATACAACACAGAGACTATTTTACATAGGAGCTTAGTGACAACAAGCATGAAAAATGAAAAAAAATGGACGGAAATGGACATAGCCTTGAAATAACATATGATCCCGGCATTTGCCTGATAAGACTTGAAAACTTCAGTCAGGATGGCCGTCCAGGAATGGAATCCTGGACCTCCGGAATGCGAAGCCAATGCCAAATCATTGAGCCATGACCACTCGGAGTTTCATTTCATATAGATTTGTTTCACAAAATGTTCGTTACCGTTGACATGTTGACATGGATGAATTCGACCTATTTTCTCTTGAGAGAATGAGAGTATGATAAAATGAAGCCCTGAAGAACACAGATTTAGGTATTGGGAAGGTCGGCGCATCAAGTTTGTAAACATTGTTACTTTTATTTACATTTATTTAGTTATGAAACAAAGATTCACTTAAATTAGAGAAATAAATACATATGTACGAGCTCCTAAACTTAGTTCTTATATTTCAATATCCTCCTCTTCATTGTGACGCGTTTCGCCTTTCCCACAATGCACACAAAACAACTGAATAGATAATGAGTGAATGTTGATGTGAATCTGAAGTGAGTCTATCATCTCTGCACTCTAACACCGCAGTGAGTAGTCACAAAACAGGTGTTTCCATACGGGTCTGTTTATTGTTTGCTGTCTTATATATTTTGCTGCTGATGGATTTTTGTGAGGCGACAAGAAAAGAATGTAGCCCAAAAGAAGTTCTTCGGAATAAATACAAAACTGCTACCAAGATTTGATTGTGTATTACTATAACTGCCGTATTTGTAAATAGAAATTCCAGGAATTTCTCACTATTAAATGTCGCGAAATTACACCCCCCTAAGGGGGGTGTTCAAAGATTTTCATTAGGGGGGTTGTCGAAGTTCTAGGGAGGGCGTTACGGGGGTGTTGGGGGGTGTAGCGTACTCCCTGAACATGTTACACTTAACACAATTACATATTGAAGTAACGTTATCTTACCTTTAGTTGGTTGAGCGTTGATTTCGCATTTGAGTGATCTTGGGTTGGATGCCAGTGAGCGGCCATGCTGACACATTTTTTCTTCAGTTACACCAGGAAATGCCGGAATGGTTCCCTTAACATGGACTAAACATGACGCTTTCTGTTCATTGTTTAGGACTTCAAACAATGCATGTAGCTTTACAACTATATATAGCTGGAAGATTTGAGTATAATTGAAATAATATTACCAAAAAAAAAAATTGCATAATTCCCTGGGAAATGACGAAAGTGCGCGTAGTGACAACCAATCACTCTGTAGTTACCAACTAATCACAAGATGCTATGAATGCCTGGAATGAGCGAGTACATACTGTATATTATAGATAATTCTTCTCTGAGTATGGTGCTTTTTTTAGGACACTAAGAACCTTCCAATTTAACCTATATCTTACCCAAATAGCATGCCAACCTGCAACAAGGCTATGAGTAACTTGTTTTGATCTTGCCAAACTTGATATTGTGTTAAGCTCAATAAACATGCACGGTACCAACTTGTCCGAACGACATATGTGCTTGGTTGTTATAAGTTACAATTAACCCAATTCAAGCTGTTTGGAACAATCAGTTATCCGATGAAACTCGTCAAACTTGAAATTTAATAGACTTTAATTTCGGTGCACTTTTGCTATCGTCTCATTGGAATGAAGTCACATCACGTGCTGCTGGATTGCCAGGACTGCTTCGTCAACTAATCTTCGTCAACTCCCATCCTTTTACTATCGCCATCTGCTGTGATCTGATGAACTAAGTATAAATAACGCTTGGAAAGCCAGCTATGATGTGCGGTTCCATGGCCTGTTGATTGGTGTGACAGTTGTCATCGTATCGATTCCAACGAATTTATTATTTAAAAAAAAAAAAATATTATTTAAGAGTAGTGTATGTGTTTCTTTCTTGTCTTAATAAAATCAAGGATGTTTCAACCTTGATTCTTGTAAACTGGACTGCTAGCACTTTTTATTTTAAAAAGTGCTAAAACGCTATACTTCAACGAAGTACAAGTTTTTGGCACTTTCAGTCTTTTCTATTTAGTCTTAAATTCTCAGGTTCGCTAGACATACAGAGCTCTAACTCTATTTCAACTAATTTTATAAAGCAAAGAAGACGGGTCGGGTCAACCCGAATCGGGTCTGGTCATATTCCGGTCGGGTCGAACTTAGTCACGGGTTGGGTCATGCCGTGTTGAACTTTTTTGATCACGAGACGGGTCGTGTTGAGCTTCAATCCGCCCGAGTCGACCCGTTGAGAGCAATATTTAGCCAACAGTCAGATTCTGTGTCTTTCGGTATTTTAATTTTTTTTTTGACCAAGTCCTTTCTTCGCTTCCTGCCATGACCGCTTATCTGAAATGGAATCTCATCTTTGTAGCATAGATCCTGAAAGAAATGTTTTCCTGTAATCTTGATGACTATAAGAGTTCGCTGCTTTGTTTCTCCATACATCCTCAAATTGTAACGCTTGAATAAACTCACTTGCCAATGACCTATTTACAGCATTTATGGATAGATATTCACACAATGAAATTCCTTAACACAAATTGGGCACCTTGTGTGTCAGAAGCGGGATCCAGAAGTTTCGGTGAAGAAACATTTCTACGATTTTTGCGAAAGAAAATTATAATCAAAAGTAAACGATCAAATAATTTACAAAAAATAATTTCGTGCTTAGATACACAGGAACATATCGCAGAAAAAAAAGGGCCAAGAAAATTACCAAAATGTAGGTAAAGAAAAAAAAATGTTGTGGGGTTCCCTGGACCCCAATGTGACCGCTATGTCCCACAAAATTATGTGTGACTATAGAAGGTTAGTTAGCTGTAATACATATTTTTACAAAATACGCAAAATATAAGTACTTTTGTTTCTATGCTTCACATAAAATTTTGGTCAATCATTCACACAGAAACCGTTGCCCATAGAGCATTTTCCTTTTTTGTGTTATTTGTATATGCAAAAGGTTTGTTGTAGGACTGCTATGGAGAATGGAAAAGGAAATTCGTTTGAACAACAGCGATCAATCTGGTCATGTTCGCTCCAATTTAATGATTTGGAATCCACTTAATACTGAAAGCGCAACCCATGTAAATTAGTATTACGTCCATCAGAATAATGAAACATAAAACCATCTTCGAAAGGGAATACTGTGAGTTACAAAGATTCTCCCAGGCACAAAGTTACAGTTAGTTTGTACAAATATTCATCGGAGTTAAAATAAATTTAAAAAAAAATGTTTTTTTTTTTGGGGGGGGGGGGCAACTTTGAATACTTGATAGTATCTCAATGAGGATTAGACTTCTTTTACACTTAAAAAAAATATTGTGCGCCAGGAAGTGTCAAGAAGATAAAACTATCTGGGTTTTCGATATAATAAAAAATATGTAAACAGAATATGCCCAGAAGTTGTGTCCAGAGCTGAAACCTCTGACACACTCTGAAAGCCACTTTCGCTGACTGGATCTGACCCGAACATAGGTGATCCAGTGGCCAGTTCCGAAACTTGACCCGAATGATCGGATTGGCCCTGCGACCCGTTTAAACTCTGGTTGGGTCTTATCACTTGAAAGAGCTTTTTCACCCTTTTGCTATTTTGATTGTATTGTACCTTCACCTGAATCACAGTCATTTTTTTTGTAATGAGAAAGAACAGTTAGTCACAATAAAATAAGATAAAATTCGGGCAACGCAATTCCAAAAAGAATATATCTGATTAATGGTGTGCACGTATAATAAATATGCGTTCTATGAAAGAGAAACGGATGATTTATATACAGATGATGATTGTTTGTTATTGGTTGCGCTCTAGAGCATATAGAGAGACATCTTTACACTTGGTCTAGGGTTGGGCTTAGTGTGTAATCTCAGATATATCTAAGATAATCTCAGAATCAGTAATGTAACCAATGCTTACTGGAAATAAGTCATGGTTAATAACGATCATAAAGTAGGGGCGAAAGAGGCATTGACTGAAAAGAACCTCTTTTCTGGATCGATGAACAAAGTATTGAGGAAGAGATTGATTAAATGTTTTCTGTCGAGTATTGTGTTGGCATGATGTTCGTGGACATGATGTTAGTGACACATTTAGAATCGCCAAGAAATGAATTAAGCGTACACGATTTGCGGTAAAAGAACTACAACGAATTACCGTTTAGGGCATCAACTTTGCACCACTATTGAATTTTCAGAGTGGTGCTATTAAAATGAAACTTCTGGTGTTTTATGTTAGTTAATTATTCCAATTAAATTCAAGACAAGAGCGATATGATGTCGTTTTAAGCTCGAAAACAATCAGTTTCTAAATACTTCATTGAATAACGTGAGTAATATAAACGCATTGTACAACAATACTAGTTTTATTGTAGGGCATTGTTACGGGCAAAATTGTTAATCACCCAGCAACGATTCTTTCAATTTGACTACAAATTATAAGCATTATATGAAATTATCGAATTTCTATTGGAACGTAAGTGAAAAAGCAATCTTATATGCTGTAGTTTGTTATTTGTGCTTTTAAGCTAATAAAGTTGAAATTGCTTTTTGTTTACCAAATACAATGCATTTCTACTATAATAGAAGTCTTGTAAGACATAGTTCATGAAATATCTTGGCAAAAAACTCGAACGATATGACTGCTAGTTGAGCATTGACAGTTTTGCAATGCATTGTAGATTGGAACACATAAATACTAATAAAAGGAAATCAAGTGATTATAATGATCAAAGCTCTGTTCGTAATGCTTGTCAATTGAAATCGACAATGTTCCAATGCTAATTAACTATAACCATTTAAGAAATCACTTCACAACAAACACGATGTTAGTAGCACATCTAGAATCGCAAAGAAATGTATGAAGCGTACACGTTTGAAGTAAAAGTACTACAGCGAATTACCGTTTAGAGCATCAACTTTGCACCACTATTGAATTTTCAGAGTGGTGCTATTAAAATGAAACTTCTGGTGCTTTATGTTAGTTAATTATTACAATATAAATCAAGACAAGAGCGATATGATGTCGTTTTAAGCTCGAAAACAATCAGTTTCTCAAAACTTCATTGAATAACGTAATATCAACGCATTCTACAACAATATTCGTTTTATTGTAGGGCATTGTTACGGGGAAAATTGTTAACCACAAAAAAACGATTCTATCAATTTTAGTACAAATTATAAGGATTAAAAGATATTATCGAATCTGATAGACGTAAGTAAAAAAGCAGTCTCAATGTTGTAGTATGTTATTTGTGCTTTTAAGCAAGTAAAGTTGAAATAGCGTTTTGTTTACCAAATTCAGTGCATTTTTAGGAGCATACATTTCTTGTAAGACTTAGCTCATGAAATATCTTGGGCAAATAACTGGAACTATATGACTGCTAGTTGAGCGTTGATAATTTCGCAATGTATTGTAGATTAGAACAAATAAATACAAATGAAAGAATATCAAGTGATTATAATGATCAAAGCTCTGTTCATAATGCTTGTCAATTCAAATCGAGAATGTTCCAATGCAAATTAACTATAACGATTTAGCTAATGACTTCACAAAAAACATGATGTTAGTGGCACATCTATAATCGCAAAAAAATTTATGAAGCGCACACAATTTGTGGTAAACGTACTACAGCGAATTACCGTTTAGAGCATCAACTTGGCACCACTATTGAATTTTCAGAGTGGTGCTATTAAAATGAAACTTCTGGTGTTTTATGTTAGTTAATTATTAATATAATTGAAGACAAGAGCGATATGATGTCGTTTTAAGTTCGAAAACAATTAGTTTCTCAATACTTCATTGAATAACGTGAGTATTATCAACGCATTGTACAACAATACTCGTTTTATTGTAGGGCATTGTTACGGGAAAAATGTTATTCACCCGGCAACGATTCACTCAATTTGACTACAAATTATAAGTATTATATGCAATTATCGAATTTTTATTGGAACGTAAGTAAACAAGTAATCTTAAATGCTGTAGTTTGTCATTTGTGCTTTTAAGCTAACAAAGTTGAAATAGCGTTTTGTTTACCAAACACAATGCATTTTTAGGAGAATACAACTCTTGTAAGACATAGTTCATGAAGTATCTTGGGCAAATAACTGGAACAATATGACGGCTAGTTGAGCGTTGCTAATTTGGCAATATATTGTAGATTAAAACAGATTAATACTAATGAAAGAATATCAAGTGATTATAATGATCAAAGCTCTGTTCGTTATGCTTGTCAATTCAAGCCGAGTAGGTCCCAGTGCTAATTTAACTATAAACGTTTAACAAATGACTTCTCAACAAACATAATGTTTGTGACACATCTAGAATCGAAACGGAATGTATCAAGCGTACACGATTTGCGGTAAAAGTACTACAGCGAATTACCGTTTAGAGCATCAACTTTGCACCAGTATTGAACTTTCAGAGTGGTGCTATTAAAATGAAACTTCTGGTGTTTTATGTTAGTTAATTATTAGAATATAATTCAAGACAAGAGCGACATGATGTCGTTTTAAACTCGAAAACAACCAGTTTCTCAATACTTCATGGAATAACGTGAGTAGTATCAACGAATTGTACAACAATACACGTTTTATTGTAGGGCAATTGTTACGGGTAAAATTGTTAATCACCCAGCAACGATTCATTCAATTTGACTACAAATTATTAGAAATATATGAAATTATCGAATTTCTACTGGAACGTAAATAAAAAAGCAATCTTAAATGCTGTAGTTTGTTATTTGTGCTATTAAGCTAACAAAGTTGAAATAGCGTTTTGTTTACCAAATACAATGCATTTTTAGGAGAATACAACTCTTGTAAGACATAGTTCATGAAATATCTTGGGCAAATAACTGGAACTATATGACTGCTAGTTGAGCGTTGCTAATTTCGCAATGTATTGTAGATTAGTACACCTAAATACTAATAAAAGGATATCAAGTGATTATAATGATCAAAGCTCTGTTCGTTATGCTTGTCAATTCAAACGGAGAAGGTTCCAATACTAATTTAACTATAAACATTTAACAAATGACTTGTCAACAAACATGATGTTAGAGGCATATCTAGAATCGGAAAGAAATATACGAAGTGTACACGATTTGCGGTAAAAGTAGTAAAGCGAATTACCGTTTAGAGCATCAACTTTGCACCACTATTGAATTTTCAGAGTGGTGCTATTAAAATGAAACTTCTGGTGTTTTATGTTAGTTAACTATTACTATATAATTGAAGGCAAGAGCGATATGATGTCGTTTTAAACTCGAAAACAATCAGTTTCTCAATACTTCATTGAATAACGTGATTAATATAAACGTATTGTACAACAATACTCGTTTTATTGTAGGGCATTGTTACGGGCAAAATTGGTAATCACCCAGCATCGATTCATTCAATTTGACTACAAATTATAAGAATTATATGAAATTATCGAATTTCTATTGGAACGTAAATAAAATAGCAATCTTAAATGCTGTTGTTTGTTATTAGTGCTTTTAAGCTAACAAAGTTGAAATAGTGTTTTGTTTTCCAAATACAATGCATTTTTACTATAATAGAAGTTTTGTAAGACATAGTTTATGACACATCTTGTGCAAATAACTGGAACTATATGACTGCTCGTTGAGCAATGATAATTTCGCAATATATTGTAGATTAGTACACATAGATACTAATAAAAGAATATTAAGTGATTATAATGATCAAATCTCTGTTGGTTATGATTGTCAATTCAAATCGAGAAGAATCCAATGCTAATTTAACTCTAAACGTTTAACAAATGACCTCTCAACAAACATGTAGTTAGTGGCACATATATAATCGCAGAGAAATGTATGAAGCGTAAACGATTTGCAGTAAAAGTAGTACAGCGAATTACCGTTTAGAGCATCAACTTTGCACCACTATTGAATTTTCAGAGTGGTGCTATTAAAATGAAACTTCTGGTGTTTTATGATAGTTAATTATTACAATATAATTCAAGACAAGAGCGATATGATGTCGTTTTAAGCTCGAAAACAATCAGTTTCTCAATACTTCATAGAATAACGTGAGTAATATAAACCAATTGTACAACAATACTCGTTTTATTGTAGACCATTGTTACGGGCAAAATTGTTATTAACCCAGCATTGATTCATTCAATTTGACTACAAAATATAAGAATTATATGAAATGATCGAATTTCTATTGGAACGTAAATAAAAAGCCAATCGTAAATGGTGTAGTTTGTTATTTGTGCTATTAAACTAACACAAATAACAGCGAAATAGCGTTTTGTTTACCAAATACAATGCATTTTTAGGAGAATACAACTCTTGTAAGACATAGTTCATGAAATATCTTGGGCAAATAACTGGAACTATATGACTGCTCGTTGAGCAATGATAATTTCGCAATATATTGTAGATTAGTACACATAGATACTAATAAAAGAATATTAAGTGATTATAATGATCAAAGCTCTGTTCGTTATGCTTGTCAATTCAAACGGAGCAGGTTCCAATACTAATTTAACTATAAACATTTAACAAATTACTTGTCAACAAACATGATGTTAGAGGCATATCTAGAATCGGAAAGAAATATACGAAGTGTACACGATTTGCGGTAAATTAGTACAGCGAACTACCGTTTAGAGCATCAACTTTGCACCACTACTGAATTTTCAGAGTGGTCCTATTAAAATGAAACTTCTGGTGTTTTATGTTAGTTAATTATTAGAATATAATTCAAGACAAGAGCGATATGATGTCGTTTTAAACTCGAAAACAATCGGTGTTTCTCAATACTTCATTGAATAACGTGAGTAGTATCAACGCATTGTACAACAATAGACGTTTAATTGTGGGGCATTGTTACGGGCAAAATTGTTAATCACCCAGCAACGATTCATTCAATTTGACTACAAATTATAAGAATTATATGAAATTATCGAATTTCTATTGGAACGTAAATAAAAAGCCAATCGTAAATGCTGTAGTTTGTTATTTGTGCTTTTAAAATAACAAAGTTGAAATAGCGTTTTGTTTACCAAATACAATGCATTTTTAGGAGAATACAACTCTTGTAAGACATAGTTCATGAAATATCTTGGGCAAATAACTGGAACTATATGACTACTAGTTGAGCGTTGCTAATTTGGCAATGTATTGTAGATTAAAATACATAAATACTAATGAAAGGATATCAAGTGATTATAATGATCAAAGCTCTGTTCGTTATGATTGTCAATTCAAGCCGAGTAGGTCCCAGTGCTAATTTAACTATAAACGTTTAACAAATGACCTCTCAACAAACATGTAGTTAGTGGCACATATATAATCGCAGAGAAATGTATGAAGCGTAAACGATTTGCAGTAAAAGTAGTACAGCGAATTACCGTTTAGAGCATCAACTTTGCACCAGTATTGAATTTTCAGAGTGGTGCTATTAAAATGAAACTTCTGGTGTTTTATGTTAGTTAATTATTAGAATATAATTCAAGACAAGAGCGATATGATGTCGTCTTAAACTCGAAAACAACCAGTTTCTCAATACTTCATTGAATAACTTGAGTAGTATCAACACATTGTACAACAATACTCGTTTTATTGTAGGGCTTTGTTACGGGCAAAATTGGTAATCACCCAGCATCGACTCATTCAATTTGACTATAAATTATAAGAATTATATGAAATTATCGAATTTCTACTTTAACGTAAATAAAAAAGCAATCTTAAATGCTGTAGTTTGTTATTCGTGCTTTTAAGCTAACAAAGTTGAAATAGCGTTTTGTTTACCAAATACAAT
>JAGDQP010048070.1:0-14849 GCA_022664845.1 Lepisma saccharinum
CGTTTAGGCTGTGTATTCTTTGAAATTTTAGGTTTGGCGGCCATTTTGAATCCAAGATGTCGACCTTTTCAAAATGTCGGAATTTTTCCTTTATCTACTTATCATCCTCTACCTTCATACCAAATTTCATGTTTCTAGCTTACTCCAAACACCCTAAACAATATGATGAGTGAGTCAGTCAGTCAGTCAGTCAGTCAGTCAGTGAGTGAGTGAGTGAGTGAGTGAGTCAGTTAGCCTAAAATGTGCAATTTCAGGGGTCCACAACTAGAACATAGTTTGAGATACGAATATGAAATTTTGTACATCTGCACATATTTACCATATCTCCTTAACGGCAAAAGCTCATATTCCTATCTTTAACATCTTTTTTCTTACGGGGCCCCCAAATCGTCGATTTTGCCATAAACTCTTGTTCCTGTATAACATGCTTCTGGCAGTGCTAACGTTTTCTGACGTGAAGAACTTGGCTCATGCACTGCCGTGCATGTTGATATTAGTGTTATCATTGCTATACTACAGAGATATATAGGATAATTGATGTGCACGGTACTTGTCCTACTCATACACTAACAAACTACTCGTGAATCAAGCGCCGAGTATTCATAACGTGTTTTACAACCGGACGACTCACACAGCTCAGGGTTGCACTTGCAACGAGAGTGATCAGCAATATTGATAAGGCAGTGTGTCAAGTGACTTTGCTGTGTTAACATCGGGAGTTGTTATAGTGGGTGTTTATGTGATTACGTGTGTGTGTAGTAGTCTGCGATTACATCGTGGATAGTGTGAACGTCTGGCTTCGTCTTACAATTGTGTTTTATTAGAGAGAAATATCTCCCTATTTATGTGGGGGCATGAATTACGTAGACTTTTGTTTTGGTTATTAGGGGGCTAAAAGTGAAGTCTACTCGAGCGTAACTCAGATAATGGTTTGAGCATTCGCAAATACGAGAGGGACGTTCAGCGTGAGTTAAGTGGATATTAGCTCTAATACAATGGTAACTTCTGGGATAGAGTATATTCTAGCTTTAGGAATAAAATGGATAACAAGATTTTACATTTTCCCTAAAAAGGCGCAGAATCTCAACTCGAAGATTAATGAACAAATAAGATACAGCACACACCGAAAAACTATATTCAATTCTAAAATATTCAGCAGAGCACGCAAATCGTTCAGACAATGAAACTACTTAAGCACCAATGTTTAAGAAATCCTTGAAACATACCTTGGAAAATAAAGTTGAAAGTTGTGTTCTTGAAAGGGCTTCTAAGACTTGTATTAAAATTGACTGCTTCTTTTAAGATGAAATTTAAACTGTTCAAGACTTCCTTCTATGGTTCAAGGCTTCCTTCTAGAGCTGTGGTACAGAGTGACAGCATGGACCGGCAGTGTGAGATACCAGATCGATTGGTCTGTCGGGGTCCTTTATATACGGTCTTGAAGTGACGAAATAATTAGGTTAATATAGTTCATTGCTCTCTTGTTTGTGCGTTTTAGTGCTTTCACGTGACGATCGTATGATGTCTCAAAAATGCACAAAATGGCCGCTTAAAGGAAAGTAGAACAATAGGTCTACGTCATAATTTCCGTAAGTGTGTGTGTTTTGCCGTATATTGCTTTGCTAAAAGGAGTTCGTGTTGAGATTCTCTGCCCGCCATCTTTATTATTCTTTAGACTTTACAACAGAATAAAATATGTGTGAAAATAAAAGTTAATTATAGAAATATGATTACAAAAATGAAAATTTAAGAATAAATACAAAATTAATAATGATTGACAATGAGAGGCGATCACAATAGACAGGTGGAACAAGTAGCCAACGTGAAATTTTGCATTAAACTCCTCAAATCCCCTTATTAATACTACAGATCGCTCTTGCTGCGATCTGTTGCCATCTATTGACACGCTTCAGAGCTAGTCCGGAACTTTTTGATGCACCCTTTTATATCACATTCTTATACTATCAATGGGAGAAAGATAACGGAAATTGCCTTGAGGAAAGGGGGCGATCTCGACATTCACGTAATATATTCTACAGCACATTTTATCATCTAATTTACTTTTCCCCTTTTGGATTGCAATTTGAATTACGTATCATGACAGTGAACACGGGATTGAATGCTGTAGTGAACAATGAAGAATCATCCTCTCTGACACTTGTTAAGAGTAAGTTGGATTTACTTGATAAGCAACAATTACTTGTAACCAATTTAACGTGGTTTACGTCAGTCGTGAGCCGTGCACGGATATCGTGTGGGGTATGTTCATTGCATCTTCTCTTGTTACGAGTAATTTCACTGGAATCAGTTGGCTCCTGTTAGTGAATTTTAATGTGTTGCTTAACAAGTTAAGGACAAAATTTCGTCATGTCGAACGTCTTCAAATCCCGATTTTTCGTCCTGACTCAGAAATTTAAGCAATATTTCATCGAACTGATTGAACTGTTTGTTACACGATGCAATGTTTATGATTGAAGGAATCACGTTAAATGATAAACACCAGCGAGACATCATACAACAACATATTTCCAGCTTGAAGGATCAAAAGTAAAGCCTATCCAAACAATCCCGACAGCTTCTGTTACGAAATATACCTTTGAGCAGTGATCTTGGAAGATCTAAAATTCAAAGGAACTTAACATCAATGTGTGTGCAGCTTTTATGTCGGGATAGTACATACAAACTAGGCCCTGGTTGACCAACTTTCAATATTTTGTCCCACCACCTTAAATGGGCCTGAGATGGCGCACGTACAACAACAAATTCAACGACTTATCTCCAGATAAAACAAACTTACTTTTACAAACTTAAGAGATGCGAGGTACAACAGATTATTTTTTTTTCCCTTCCTCTGGTGTGTAATCTAATGTATACAATTATCTCTGTACCTATAATTTGTACTCTAATAGCATATTCCGCAATTTTTAAATAAATATACCAGACCAAACCTTTTCGCGCCTTTTTCTCCCCCCCCCCTCTTTTTGTATTATTTTAGCAGCACCTTTTCCCAATGAAAATTGCCCCTAAAAATCCTTACCCTAGTGATGACAATTTATTTGCTCAACGGGAACACACATGAACAACAGGAAATAATAGATCCAAAACATGAATCTGGGATAAAAAATCTATCTCACTGATTAACTTGGGTACTTTAGGCGTTGAGAACTACTGTGAAATTTCGTTACTACTGAGAAATATAGTTATGCAGAAGAAATGGCACCATTTTTGAGAACTTAGCGACCCAAGGACAAACAAATAACGCTTAAGTTGATAAATGATGATGATACGAATACTAGATGGCTCTAGTATCGTTCGTGGCAATGGTTTTAATTTTACATGAGGAAGAAGTACCGGCTGCATAATAAACACATACAAACAATGGTGAAATGCATGAGAACAAAAGCATTTTGTTGCATAATAGCGTACCGTGATGACGTAATTACGACTATGGCAGTACTAACAACAATAACCTCTAATGAATAATAGATGTGTTTCGTCTTTAGTTTCTATTGACAGATGGAGGAAATGCTGGATTGAAATACTCAAAATATTGTGGCTAGATCTTATAAATAGAAAATAAACGAACTAACATGCATTGGTCAGAAATCCTTAAAATACCAAATGAACTCGCATATAACCGTAATCGCCTTTAAAAGCAATGTTAGATTAAAAAATACATCAGTGTTGTTACGTGCTCACTCATGGCGAGATAGAAATATTTAATATTGTTTAAGAAAACATGTCTCTTGTTGCAAATTCTACGGACTAGAACACATAATAACATATTTTCAACTGCTCTGTTTTGTTTATCCTCTCTGTTTTTGCTTATCCTCTCTGTTTTAGCCACAGCCCGCCAGATGACTCTCCGTTCGTCTTTTGTAATTTTGAATCTCTCCCCACCTCACTCTATCTTAGGTGTCTCCATTAAAGTTGAATGCGTTTCTGTCAAAAGTCAAGCTTTCTCTGTCCCCCTCATCCTCTCAGCTAACGAGCTTTGAAAACGAGTACTTGCATTATTTATGTTGTAGCCCGTCGGAAGTTTTCTGCATGAAAAACAGTATTTTCTGAACAGGACTGCATCCGACAAAGAAAATAGAAGCAAAAAATACTATACCATACGACACGAACTCTCTGACTGACCAATGTTTCGTTTCATTTCGACAGATTTGAGAAAGTTGTCCAGCAAACTCCAACGCGCTTCAGGTAAATACGTAAATAGTCTGATTTAGGGTTACAAAAGAGAAAATAACCTTTACGTTTCAGTAACGAGGTTCTGAGATTCGAGAATAGAAGTTACTCTGTTTTCTAGTCGACGTAATCAATTAATAAATTCCAATCTTTCTCAAAATTTAACTCAGAAACGGGAGTTCACAGTGATCTCGATAATGATTTTTCACACGCTATCATCGAGGTACTTTTGTATTGAAAATTAAGAAAATACACGAACCAGTACTGTTTAAACTTAGTGAAGTGCTTTTGTCGGTTGTATATTTTAAAATAGCCTGTATATGAATAATTTCTTTCCTTAGTCTATGTATAAAATGTGGTGTGTGTAGGGGGAGGGGGTAGAATCATAAATTTATAATTACCAATAATAATAATTATTATTGTGTATGTTTATTCGAAATAGCTGTTACTGAAAAGATGGGCGCCTAAAAGCATTGGAATTTTACCCTAGAACATAGTCAAATTAAACCAATGTTGCCAGTAAATTGTCAACATTTAGCATAGGACTCTAATTTCCAATAGGGCATTTTCTGATTTCATATACATTGTCTTTTGTGATAAAAGTGACAAATTTTTTCACATGCAACCATCACATCAAAACAAGAAGAAAGTTTAATTTGCACTTTGCAGAGATACGCATCGATTTCGCAGTGTTGCAAATTGAAATTTCCAACTGTTATCGTATGAACTGGCAACATTATACTATGGAACCAGCAAATTTCGCACACATCTTTAATGTTGCCCGTCTTTAGTGTTTTCTAGTATTATTTTCTTTTAGTTTTTGCACGGCGCAGTGTTGCCAGTCATACGCTAAGATTCAGAAAGTTCATCTGGCAACACTGCAGAATTTCTCAGCGAAATGGAGCGTAAACTTTACGCTTGTTTTGATATAAGGAAGTGGAAAAGTTCGTGCCGGTAACAAAGCGCAGTGTTGCTAGTCATACACAAACAACAGTCCGTTTGGATGTTTATCTCAATAACACAGCGGGCAAGCACGGCTCTGGGAGACAAGGTGTAGTGAAAAGAATACAAAGAGAAGAGACCACGCTCAATAAGTTCCGTTACTCGCAAGGAGAAACGGTCGCCCAGAAAGGTTGTCCCTCTAGGTGTAAGTGAAGGAATATGAGCTACTGGTTCCGGTCCTCCGACGAGAAACGGTCGCCCGCGGCCCACAGGTTGTGAAGGATGTAAGAAGGTTGTAGATTCCGTACCTGAAAGTAAGATACGGTCATGCACAGATGATTTCTGGGAAGGCAAAAGAAAGGGGATATTGCCCAAACTAGGTCGTATATCGCACTCCAAGTTCAGCTCCTGACGAGAGAACCGGTCGCTTTGGCAATCCCTCGAGGCTGTAGAGAGCTCATTCATTAATGGAAATAACGTGGTTCGTCGGAATACTTGCTTTATTGTCATAAAAGCAATAAGTCACTATTTGCACTGATCTAACGGCAAGGTACATGCTGGTTCGGGTTATAGGAAAGCATGCATTGAATTACGATGGCTGCTGATACGATCTCTTGAGCTACCTATTGTGTACACTTTATACATAGTAAATTGTGGCTACATGAACAGGCCACTGTTCAGCACTGTAACATATGGCGCCCGATCGTGCCTCCGAACCCTTGGCACACTGTCATCCAAAAATGTACAGTGCACTATAAATCTATATACACAGTTACGTCATATACATATACATAATTCAAATTAACCACAACTCAGTCTGTACTTCAAGTGGTGTCAGTCTCTTGCATCAGTCCCTGAGATTATAGTTCAATAACCATTACACTGTATGCACTATCACATATCAGCACATAAATCCTTCAAATAAAAAGAAAATAACCATATACATCCTACAGTAATAATATACATATGTACAATTAACACGACTTGACTTTTCTCAACGATGTCTCAGTCCTTGATAATCGACGCCTTTCCCGGACAGGAATCAGTTCCAATCATTAACGACTTTCGTAGCTTGTGTTTCACTCTAATCTGGTCAGTTTTCTTAGGCACGTTTGCTTCGTTCACGCAGCGTCTTCTTATCTTCCGTCGGGTTTCGTGCCGGATTATACTTGCTTTTCCGTTAGGAGATTCGTCTTCTTCTTTATACTGATGTGTCGACACAATCTTGTCGCACGACGACTGTCTTGTTTCTCGTACGTGGTCAACAGCGATGTCCGGGAGCTCGCCTTTTTCTTCTTCGGGACGTGATCTTACTATAGTCTCAATACGGCAATTGTTTCCTGTGATTTCATCTGAATTCGCGACTTTCGCTCTGCCATCCAAATATGAGAAAGATTGGACTAAACGTCTATCCCTCCAGGGTCCTCACAATTGTTTGCTTGGCTTAAGCGTGGTCTTCGTTTCTTCCACTTGAACCATTGTTGGTTTGTTTTCTTCTTCATCCTGGGATTTGTCCTCTTCTTTAGATCGAGATGATGGCATAATGCGTGAATACTGTAACAGTCTTGTTTCGTATCAATAATGGAACTAACTCTTACTCCAAATTGTCCTAGGTTCATGGTTTCAATCATGATGTTCTCGCGCGAAGAAAACTGGTGTGAGCGAATCCTGAAGATAGAACACATCTCCGTTTTGTCATCTGAGAAAGTCATCACATGACATCCAAGCAGAATGGAATTCTCATGATGTGAGCGAATTCCGAAGATAGGACACGTTTCTTGTTTTGTCATTCTAGAAAGTCATCACATGACGTCCAAGCAGGGTAGAATTCTCATATGATTCGAACGTCTTTAAGGTTGCTAGTGGATACGCCGCACCATTCCAATTCATAAGGGGCAGTTTTCAATTATTTCCCGATGTTAGAGAATATAGCGTCGCACTCCGTGAAAATATTTGGAAAATAACAAAAAAGATTACTGAGAATTGCTAACTGATAGCGCCATCTCTTAAGCTAACTATTGTGTATACTTTATACATAGTAAATTATGGCTACATGAACAGGCCGCTGTTCAGCACTCTTACATATCATAGAACCGAATTATTTTTAACAAGTACCAGTAAGTTAATAGTATAAAACTTAGGGAACATACGATGACAACGTACTATAATGTGTCTAGGAGAATGTAATGTCAATTCTTTCAAATGAAAACAAAACTGCTGGCTTGTGATCGTTGAATGAAAATTTGAAATCAGTTTCTACGTACCTGTATTGGTTTAGACGCTAACCTACGTTATATGCAAAGTTGTTTTGTTTTTGTTTTTCAACAAAAGAAAGGACGAAATTATTTTGGGGAGTCAGCCAGAAATGAACTTTACCGGATATGAACCACGAGCACTGAACGACGCCAAATGGTTTAAACTGATAACCAAACCATTGACATTTCGTTCCTAGGCGAATATTCTTTCGGGAATAACGGATAGGTTGCGGTAGCACTTGCTTTGTCAAGGCACCACACTGATATTTGTCAGTTGAAACCGGGAAAATAATTGAAAAGGAAACCTTAATCAGGACTTGGACAAGTGTAATAGGAACAGAGGTAGAGATTATTTCACTAATCTTAAAAGTATTGACCGCAGTTATTTAGGCATTTATACCAGTGTGATATTAGCCGAAGAATTCCATACTCGTAGAAATCCTTCGGCTACACGGAAAGAAATAAAAGGTTACTAGTAACCCAAAAATGGGTTAATGTAACAGAGTGAGTTGGTAAATATAGAGCCTAATAAGTACAATGTTACCGCAACCCAGCTAAAAAGGTTAGATCCAGTGGGTTAATTTAACCCTCCACGTAGGTTATTTTAAAGGGTAATGATAAACAACTGTATTTAGTTATTTTAACCCATCCCAACGAAAATTTGTAAAAAAAAAAATTGTGATAAAATCGTCTGGAAGCAAGTTATTGTTATGATTTACACTATATGTAGCTTATTATAATTATCTTTGAAAAATAGAAAAAAAACGCGCGCCGGGCTCGAACCGGGGACCTCATGCGTTGTAGTCCGAAGCGCTAACGACTAAACCACCGAACACTTTAAGCTTACGACCGATAATGCGTGTATTTCACAAGTTGCGCTACTGTGATATTCATTATATGAATCTCAATGTTGCATATTACACTTTCTCATCAATAGAATATTAATAATAATTTATGTAACACTTCATTCCTAGATTTAGGGTTGCTAGATTACCGCCTAAGCTTTACCTTAACGTTTTGGCGTTGGTACAAAACTTCCATGTGGAAGCCCTTCAGAGTTCAGTGACCGCCATCTCGTATAGATGAGATTCGGTTCAGCTAACCCTCATCAAGGTTAAAAAATAACTAATTCTCAGAAGGTTAAGTTTACCTGCACATTAAACGGTTAGCATAACCGAGCAGTAGGTTAATCATGTTGTTTAAATTAACCGTGTTGTTGTTTTATTCCTTCTTGTACCAATCGTGTAGGTAACTGACTACCCACGAATTGGTTGTTTTTACCCTGATTTCTGTTAAACCTTTTCAATGGGTTACCATTGACCTACAGAATTAGGTACTTTCATGTCTCGAAAGGGTTGTGGTAAACAACCAGTAGGTTATAGGCAACCCTTTTGGTCATCAACCTAGCAAAATCTTGACTTAGTTAAAACCAATTTCTTTCCGTGTACTGTTTGAACGAATTACGCACGCACAATTTGACTTCATCGTCCGTTTGAAACCGTTGTGTGCTTCCACTGAAGACTTTGCCGTTTGGTCTCGAGCTCAAAGTGGTGGCACCAACGTTCGTCACTGAGAGAGAGTCGTCCGCAACGTCGTCGTAACGCTGCAGCGATTGCAGGGACATGGTCATGCGACAGGCCTGTTGTTCTGGTGCCTCTTTCCAACTGAACAAAATGGACGCCGCTGCTGCTTGGCTAGCATCCTTTTCATATTTGTTTCGGGGCACATACGTCATCTAGCGGAAGAAACATGAGCTAAACGTCTTCTTCACACCAGTATCTACATTTCAGACCCGTCTCACATTTCCTCAATACCATAGTTCTCGTGAGGTATCCTCTGCTTCGTTATTTATTGACTATACATAATACATCCTAACTGTGGATCTGCGACCATAACCACTCCGACGAATGGGTTAGAAATTTCACAATTCTGTTTACGAGAGTAAGAAGAAGAAATGAAGATAGATGGATTTAGCTTTTACTGCAGGACATCACGACATTCTTTTGGGTGAGATTGTAGGAAAACTTCAAATTGCCTCTTATAAGATATCCTTGATTTGAACAGTTGACATTTCGACTGGGAGACGAGAACACAATTTTTAAAAACACCCTGTATAATTGGAATCCCCACTTGCTACACAGAAAGTAGTATTCGAAGCGTACAGATGAAGAAAAGATGAGGATAGGAGATTTCCCTGTCTTCCACCCTCTGCAATCATCAATATTACTATATGGGTATCTCTCAAGAGATTACATCAGTTGAATCTCTCAAAATTGATTGATTTTATGAATATTCATTACATAGCCTCCCTCTTCTTCTTCCCCCAACATATCATGTATGTTTGTGGTTCAGTGAATGCTATTGGATTTTCATCTGTTCCCATTTGCACTGAAATTGAATAGGGGTCTCACCATCAGCAGAATTACATCCCAAAAGAGAAGACAAAATCATTGGTAGAGAGGGAAAGCAATATGTGTATTTTGGAAGTTCAAAAGAACTATGTTTCGGTAGCAATATTTACACAGAAAAAAACTGGTGTTAATTTACGTACTTTATCCTGTGTTAGCCTATATTTTAACATAACATCGGTCCTGGAGCAGCTCGACCTCATTTTGGAGTATGTGGTGAAAATCCCTCTTAGTGAATTCAGCCGAACGGTTCTGGTTATTTCCAATACTGAGTTAATGTAGGGTAACCGTGTTGCGTTGTTTTGAGACGAATTGCTAAATATCTCGTGTGCATACAAAAAAAGAAAGTCTTCATAACGAACATAATGACATATCGTAAAAGATAGATATACACCCTCCATTCCGAAAGAAACCGAACTTTTGAAAACAAATAGTACCACTAGTGCCATCTGTTGTAATATTTTACCGGTAGATGGCGTAGTCCCTCATTGACAACTGGTATAAATGTCATGACATTTGGATGCACGGCAACAAAGTTATTGCGTTTCAACTGTCAGTGTGTTGTGTACATCGGTCGGAAAATGAGTTTCAAACAACGAGCTGCAATTGAGTTTTGTGTTAAACTGGGTAAACCTTTTACTGAAACGCACCAAATGCTACAAAATGCATATGGTGATGAGTGTCTATCCCGTACGCAAGTTTACGAGTGGTTCAGGCGATTCAAATCGGGTAGAGAGACGCTGGATGATGACGAAAGATCAGGCCGTCCCAGAACCGGATTATCGGAAGAAAACATCGAAAAAGTGCGTGAATTCATCAAACATAACAAAAAAGCGTCGGTGAAAGTTATTGAAATGGAATTAGGCATTCCTCAAACAACCGCATACCGCATTTTGACCGAAGTTTTGGGCCTTAAGAACGTTAATTCGCGGTTTGTACCACACAAACTCACCGAAGACCAAAAAGTTGATCGAATTGCGCATTGCAAAGACATTGTTAAAAGTGCTCGGCAGGATCGAAACTTCTTGAAATCGATTGTAACTGGTGACGAGACGTGGTGTTTTGAAGATGAGCCCGAAACAAAGCGGCAAAGTGCTGAATGGAGAGCGCCGGATGAAGGACCACCCAAAAAAAGTCGCTTGGTGAAGTCAAAAGTTAAGGTGATGCTGATTTGTTTTTACGATTCAAGAGGAATTATCCACAAAGAATTTGTTCAGCCCGGCCAGACAGTCACTGGAGAGTTTTACTTGGGCGTCATGAAGCGTTTGCTGGCAAGAATTCGTCGTATTCGGCCCGAATATCGAGAAATCGGCAGTTGGACTCTTTTGGACGATAATGCACCATCACATTGTAACTGAATTTTTGGTCAAAAATCACATCATTCGTTTGCATCATCCGCCCTATTCACCAGATCTCGCTCCGTGCGATTTCTATCTGTTCCCGAAACTGCATTTGGCGATGAAAGGAAAGTGGCACGCATCGATTGAAGCCATTGAGAAGGCGACGACCGCCGTCCTAAAGACCATTCCAATAAAGGACATGGAGAAGTCGTTTGACAACTTGTTGGAGCGTGCAAATATGTGTATCGATGCAGAAGGGGAATACATTGATTAATAAAAATGATTTGTTCCAAAATGTACATTGTTTTTTTGTTTTTTTAAAACGTTCGGTTTCTTTTGGAATGGAGGGTGTATGATTGAAGTATATAAACAGTTCACATGGTAAAAATATTGTCGTTCAAACTCGGTGGGACCTTAGTCACTTGTAGTGCGATTTGGCATATGCTCTTCGTGTAAGTCAAGGTGAAATAGCCTACACAAGGCTGGATAGATGTTGTGAGACTAAGTTTAAATAAGAAGCTAGCTTTCGGCTACTTTCTGTACGCCTGATTCAATAGTTTAGAAAAGAACTACAGCGAATCAGAGCCATTTAACCATGGTGCGAATACACGATATGGTATGGCGTCTCCTTTCTCTAGGTATTCTCTAGGATTTTTTAGACAAACATTTTGTAAATGCTTCCGTAGTAAGGTAGGCTTATCCCACACTGCTAAAAGATAAAGTAATTGACTATAGATGGTGCGAGCTGTCGGATGCGTGCGAGAGCAAAAGTACTAAATTTCCTTTCATTGAACCCTTCATTAACGACAACTTAATATTATCCCAAAGGGTAACAAAGACGTTTTAAAAGAAGGATAAGAAAATGGCTTTAAAGTTTTGATGTCGTGACAAGCAATTTAGCTCCACCAAGTACACATCAACAGCTAAAGGATAAGTAACTAAAGAATTCTTTAGTCTCTCTATTTGATTTTAAATAACATGTAAGTGTTGGATTAGCACTACAAACACATCAGCACACTGACTTTAACAACGATCAACACTAGTTGTGTGTTAGAACGTAACACAGAATCTGTTTTTAGCAGTAACACCGTATCCTCCGTGACGACGTATCATATAAAAGTTAACACCAGTTCTGTGTTAGAACGTAACACAGAATTTGTTTTAACATCGTATCCTCAGTGACGATGTATCATATAAAAGTTAACACCAGGCCTGTGTTAGAACGTAACACAGAATCTGTTTTTAGCAGTAACACCGTATCCTACGTGATGAAGTATCATATAAATGTTAACACCAGTTCTGTGTTTAAGCGTACCCTCCGTGATGAAATACTACATAAACGTGGTAGTCATCCTCAAACAGCAGGCTCTGTGTTAAAATTGTGCCTAATTAACACAATTTATTTTTTTCTTGTGTAAGTGAAGCTTATTCGAAATTAAGTTATACATATAAACATGGTTACTTTTATTTATTTCCATAAATTGGTCTACATATTCGTAAGTGTCTGTATGTGCATAGTTGTTCGTTTTCTTCATTACCGTCTTCGTTTCATTCTCATCCTCGTTTACCTCTTCGCCCACGTCTGCATTTCTACCTCATCTTCGCTCACTCTTACGTTCTAATTCTCCCTGTATACGTTTCTACCTATCGCTTATCTTCACTCTCACGTTACAACGTGTCCGCCATCCTACCTCTTACGTGATAAGTGTGACCTCATCAGGGGATCGCCGCCAAACCTGAATCTTTCACTTGTCACAGATACCATTCACTGATATTTGGAACGGTGAATCGGAATTGTGAACCGCACACGCATCAGTTACTACTATTTATTCAAAATAGACAACAAAATAGATTTTTTAAGGTTCCTTTCTATTATTTATTTCTTACGCATTTATTTATCTAAAATATTTTTGTGTCTCGATTTAGTTTCCTTGTTATGTTGTTTCCTTTTACAAGTGTGTTATAGCTGTTTAGTTGACTAGGGGGTATGGTCTGTGATTGCTTAAAATGTCTAGTTTTGGAAAGTTAGCGAATTCTGGGACTTGATTGGCTTATGACGTAGAAAGAATCTCTTGGAATTCTGATGCTTATTATGAACTGTTAGTGTTTCTCAGTGTGTCGTCTGAGGAAGATGTTAGAACATTGAAACTGTAACACTTGCTGTGTCTTTTTACAATAAATTTAACCCTGCAACTACACCCATCCAAAAATTGTAGCGTTGTTTACACCATGGTGTTCGTCAGACCCTAAATAATGTTATTAATAATAAATACAAATTTAATCATGCTTATTTATTATCTTCATATCAAATATTTCTATGCACTTTTGGTAATGCATCAGAACCATTTATTTAATATTTTTCTGCTTTTCTTTTGATGTACATTCAGAAACAAAATTACCTTGCTTTAAAAATGAACCCTTGTGTATTTTAATTTCTGATTTCCTCATCATTCAAAGGTATTTCATATAAAAGTAAGATTTAGAGCAAACGTTTCCTTGATAAGGATCAAATACATTGATGAATCAACACAGTCATAATATTGAGGACAATAAAAAGTAATCGTTAATTACACCATGGGGTCTGACAGACCCCCAACGCATTTAAGGTGCTTACGACACGACAAACAACGCCGAACTAATGGCGCAATCCACACGGCGTAGTTAGTTGTGTTGACACCTTAATTTTCATGAACGAAAAATTCCTTCTATAAAGAAATAATTAAGTTTAAGTGGGGTCTGTCAGACCCCATGGTGTAGTTGCAGGGTTAAATGTAATAGGCTTGCAGCCTCTTTTAATTAAATCAAATAGTCATATGACACTAATCACATATTGTGTATACTTAGAGGGGTATTTTTGAATAGCTTACAGTTTTGAAATAAAAATGTAATTGCAAAATATTGTATTCGATTAGAAGGAAAGTAGATGCTACTTGGACAATATTTGACATTAGTCTACTGCAGAAAGTCTTTCCGTCTCTTTCTGCTATGAAATTTATTAATTATGTTTGAGATTTTAGCCTTACTTACGAGCCTAAGTTTAATCACTCTGAAATGGATTAGATCAAGAATTTTACTTTTAAGATAAGCAGGTTTACGTCACACATTAGAGGCCTTGGCAGCGTTTTCTACAGCAATACCATTACCCCCTTTCTCGTCAAGGTTAGGCACTTGTTAAGCACGAAATTTCTTATAACAGATTTCTGGAACAAGCAGTCTGTTGTTGTTATTGATATTTCCGCCCCTTCCCCTAGAAACTATGTCCTATCTCGTCTCTCTCTCTCTCTCTCTCTCTCTCTCTCTTTAGAAAAGGAAAAATTCAGAAATTCTCGTAAAATCAAAAAAAGGAAGAAAAAAACGGTAAACGTTGAACATAACGACTTCTTCAACATCCATAGGGTATTTTTTTTTAGTAGTAGTCATGTCTTGTTTTCCTAAAAGTACCGCCTCTGCATATTATACATGTATACACACACACACTGGAAAGAGAGAGACGGAGAGTTATATACTCGTAGTATACGTATTGCGCCTGAGAGTTAAGTCAGGTGCTTTAACGACCATTTTATAGCTGAGGGTTTCATCGTAAAATTTACCGGTCGAGTATATGGGTTTAAACCCCTCTGCACCTAGCAGAAGGAAGGAGCTTGGTAGGAAGTATACATTTTTTTTACAATTACACACACACACACACATATATATATATATATATATATATATAT
>JAGDQP010048071.1:0-14849 GCA_022664845.1 Lepisma saccharinum
ATACTTTTATTATCAACTGAACTTTGAAGTAACTAAATAATAACACATATCAGATAAAATGTTTCTAATTACAGAGCACAAACCTACTTTTGAAACCTCTCTCAAAATCCTATAGAAATCAAATGATAGGTTTCCTAGGCAACCGTTTGTTTGAATCCAATATGGCGGCCCCCACAATTCTCAGTAGCAGACGACTTTAACAGCGTATAGAGAAACTGGACTGCAAAAAATAGCTGTGTTAATTCAACACAATGCGGTGTCCCAGCGTGACTACCACTTTTTGTGTGTTAAATCAACACAACAACGGTGTTGATTTCGGTACTGGGAGAAAAAAAATTACGGCTGCAGCGAGTTTTGAACATGGGTTCCTCAGTTAGAAGGTGAGCGTCTTACTGACTTGTCTAAATTGTCAGATAGAAAATGCATTAGATGCAAACGATATTTAGGAACACCACTAGAATTAAACGACTACACTATAGATTTAAACAGTGTAGGGGATCAAATATATGTTGTTGAACCCCCAAAACAAACTAAGTTACTTGCACGACTTATCCCGTGGTTTAATCACTTTCTATTTGTCAATTGAAAACCAGAATTCCCATTCATTGAGAATATTCTATTTCTATGAAAGCAAGCAAGATGGCGACAGCCAAATACTTCAGCGGCATTACTGCTTTCTTATCGTAACAACATGTCAAATGCTGCGCTTGCTTTCATAGAAATGCAACATATTCTCCGTAAATGAGGATTGTGATCCCTAATTGACCAATGGAAAAGTGATTAAACCATAGCATAAGTCGTGAGAGTAACTTTGTTTGTGTTTGAGGTTCAGCAAGATTTTTTTATCCTCTAGATTGTTTCAATCTAGTACTTTTTCTGTCCGACGATTTACCGAAGTTGGTAAGACGCTTAACTTCTAATTGAGCAACCCATGTTCAAATCTAGCTGCAGCCGAACTGTTTTTCTTCCAGTACCAAAATCAACACCGTGTGTTGTGTTGATTTAACACACAAAAGTGGTAGTCACGCTGGGACACCGCATTGTGTTGAATTAACACAGCTATTTTTTACTGTGTGAGGGCGGAACGGTGCCCTAGTTTGCATCGCTAGCTAACGTCAAGTCACAAGGGCTGTGTGAACGGAGATAGCAGAAGCAGAGAAGTGACCACCGTTGCTAGCTCTCCTTCTTTTCCCACCCGTTCTCAGGCTTAAAATGTAATCAAATGCTCTGGAAAAAGCAAGGTAATGGTTAATCGAAATTCGCAACAAATGGTTAATCGACAAATATATTAATCGCTTAAATTTAACACTTTATTGTATTTCTACTACATAAAGCTGTTTAAATTCCAGTAGTACTTACATTTTTTTAAAATGAAGAGTTAATGAACAGTTTCGTCTGGTTTGCAATATTGTTTAACCAGTAATCAACCCTTGGTTTCTTGAGTGTGTCGTGTGAGAGACTGAAGGAATTTTGGAACTGAATTGTTTGATCATAAAAGATTTCTTAATAAAAAATAGATAGTATTGTATAAAATGTATTTTTGAATGCATTTCAGTGCATAATAAGCTCGCAGGCTTTTGTGTCTGATAGTACTGGATACATGCGTTACAAGTACATACTTATTTAAAACACGTTCACAAGCAAATTCAATTAGGTTTAGACGAATTAGCTGAAAAGGATGCTGCAGCCGTGAACGTGTTTTAAATCTGGACCCCTCAAAACTCCTACTTTGATGGAAAATTTGTATATATTTAGGCATTCTACATTTCATATACATGTTGCCAAAGAAATGTGTCAGTGACACTACTTTAGTTAAACTGATTGTATTGCTTTCAATCACAATGTACTGTGAAAAGTTTAGACGTTTCCAATGAATATATATTTCGAAACTTTTTTCAAAATAGTCCACTCGATTCATTTCAAGAGTTACCAATGCTAAAAAATTCATGGACAGAGTTCCGATGACTACTTCAGAAGCAGAAAGGTGTTTCTCCACAAAGTGTTCCTAATTAATATGATGATACAAGATCGTCTCAGCCCCTTTCGTTGAAAAACCCTAGTAGATATCGTGCAAGAACATATATTAAAATTGCAGGTTGCCTACTTGTCAGGGGCAAGCATGTTGGTGATCCACATAGGGATGACGTCATCAGGCGTCGATAGCTCAGTTGTAAGTTCATTGACGTTTGACGTCATTGCGGTTTTGTCAGACATGTTATTAGATGAGCCATGCGAGGTTGCCATATCTGTTGACCTGATGATATGACCTTATCTGTTGACGTACTGATATGACGTTATCTGATTACGTGTTGATATCAGGTTATCTCTTGAACTTTCACGTGATGACTGATAAAGTGTACAATACATAGAGGGCGTTAGTGTGGTATATATCATAAATAGTTTTCAGCTTCGCAGTCATGGCTAACCAGCAGCAGGAGCAGTATCAGCAAGTTATAGAATAAGTTGACCTCACATCAGATGACGAAGAGGTAGTGGAGACGTTAACATTACTCGTAAATGGTAATGTAGAAAAAAAGACGAAAGCGGAGACCGTACAATATATACTGTTTAAGATCAAAAGTAAAGTCTGAAAAAGAACAAGTATCTAAATCATCATCGCCTGTAGTAAAAGAAGAGAAGAATGATAATGACATTAAAGAGGTTTATATCTCCTTAGTTCCTCAGAAGCAGCGGAGAACAATGAAGCGTGTATTGGATGAAGTGGTATATCCAGTGAAAAAACGTTTGTTTTACGAAAATGCTAATATAAAACAAACTCCAGTAGCAGCGGCAGGAGCAGCAGCAGTAGCAGCAGAATAAGGAGCATCTTCAAGACTGGTAAAATCTGCACGAGTTATAGTGAGAGCAGTTCTCACTACAGTGTTAGTGAGAAATCTGTGAATTCTTCAGTGAAAGCATCTAGATCAGTAGCAACGGTAAGTAAAAAAGTGAAAACTATTACTACTACTAGTAAGTGTTTGTGTAAAAAGCAGTGGGTGGACAAAAATGTATCAAGCAGACATTAAAGAAGTGGAATCCTGCAACTGCATTGATATGTGAAGCTTGTTATGAAGGAGAAGGTAATCAAACTGGTCATGCATGTCTAGGATATGTGAATGGTGAAGTTCAAAGAGGAGAAGACTTTGAAGAATATTGTAAAAAAGCTGTGTGGCGTATTTGAAATTTGGAAGATTAAGTGAACTTTATCGTTTATATAAAGAAGATCATCAGGAAGTGGAAGAGGATGATGTAATAATAAGAAATATGAAATATGGTTTGTGGCGAGTGATAAAAGTGTACATGTCAAGTGTAATTAATGTTTTTTTTTTCAAAAGGATAAAAATCGACAGTTGAACTGAGAATTAAAAACTCTGAAAATAAAAAGGAAGAAAGTGAAGTGAAAATGTCAGATTTTTGTGTATTTTATGGTGGTGGTATTTTTATTGCGGACTCGTGTGTGTTACAAACTTTTCGTACTTATTTAAAGGACAATCCAATTACTTGTAGTGGGTGTAAGTTGAAGATTCTTCATAATAACTGTATATATGTATGGAATACAGGCAAAGTACTTTCAAAACATTTGTTGAATCAAGTGAATCATCATGAAACGTTTGTTTAGTACTATAACATTTTCAAACGACAGGGTCATGTAAGTATTTCCATGAATACTTTTTTCAAATCTTGTAGAGAATTAGTTCATAATAGCGAATTCATTGCTCAACTCATACCAGATGTAATACATGTACACTTGCAGATAAAGAATCACGTAAAATCACTTTCATCAGCTGGTGTGTCCACATTTTTTGTTACAGGACTTGGTATGTATACACACTTATTTTGAATTAACATTGATAAACCAAGTTCATAAAATTTGATATAATTTGCATAAGTCCATTCTTCTTTCACTGCGCATCGGAAATAGGAGAATCGATGGAAATAATGAATACACTGTCTTGAGGGATATGCCAAGTGAGAACTCTTTAATTCTTCATCTACGTTGATTACACTTTTTCCAAGGATATATTCAAGGAAAAAAATGTCTTGTTTTCCCGAAGGTGTACACTACGCTACTGTGCTGAGTATATTTGGTAATCATACTTTTAACTTCACTGTAGGGGGTATCACCATCGTTCCAGTGGAGACCATAGAGATGATGAGAGAGGTAATCGTTATGTATTCGTAAGTGTGTTGTCAACTGGGAGTAGGGGAAAGGAGGTTTAAAATCCAGCTTTGTGAACAATCCAAGTCAGGATTTATAATAAGTTATTTCAAGACTAACCTTTCGTGTTCATCCTCGTCATTTTCACCATGTGTGAAAGCAGAGAAATGTACTAGAACCCTCATTGTGACTGAAAGAAGTTGAAATTAAAATGTACCATCGGTATATACATTTCTATTTTTATCAATTTCAATAATCGAATCAAACGGAGCATACACAATACATGATACAGACTGTACTAGTGCTTGACTAAAGGATATTTTTATATTAACAGGAGAGTCTCTTACAACATCCCAATAATCAATACTTTCTTTAGGAGACAGAATAAATGGGAAAATGGTATAACCATGTGCAAAATCATAAGAAGTAATCGTATGTGCAGTATTTTGATGAAAGATCCCAGTACTAGAAAACAGGGTGAAATAATTTTGAATTAATAATGCTCTTACAAAATCAGGAGTTACGGGAGTGGGTGGATAAAATTTGGAGCCTACCTGAACTTGCAATTTGTTGAGATAGAAATGTTTAAAATGGAGAGGGTTCAGATGATATTTACAATTCATTGCTGTATTTGCTACGAATCCAATAACAAGATTTTTCGGTACACAACCCAAAAATAAATTATCAATATTAAATGAAGTTACATTTTGTGGAATAGTAATGATTCGTGTTTCCACTCTAGTGAGTGGTAATTTTGCAGTATTTCTTTCCATGTAAAAATTTAAATGAAGAGATAAGTCAGCAGAAGTAATAAGACGACGTGCATCTAATACAGCTTCTTCTAAGACAACTTTAAAGTTGGAATTGTCAGCAGCCATTAAGCAAAATGAATATTTATTATGAAACAGTTTTATACGCAAATTTACTTTATTTGGAAGTATACGATCTAATATACTTACTTTAATAGCAATATCTGTAAAGAGACGTCCCAACATTTCAAAAGGAGCACTGCCACTAGCAATTTGCATTCTTTTACGAAAATCATCATTATTTTCATCAAGAGTATTAAACTGTCCAGCAGTATCTTTATGCCACAACGAACATGTGAGATGAGTTTTATAAGCATCTTCAGAGTAATTAAGTATTGATTCTAAGAAATCTCGAATAGTATATGACCCGGAAGAGGAAGAAATTAATTTATCATTTAAATATACATTGACTTGACTGAACATAGAATGAAGGAATTTATTTACTGGTGCTACAATATCAGGTTGCACTGCTGGTTGATCGCCTTCTGCTGGTTTATATACTTCTAAGTTATCACCATTAGCTTTTGTAATTTTACAACGTACATACAAGTACAAGTATGCAGGATGAATATATTCTTCAACACGCCCCGGAATGACAAATTCAATGGGGACCGCTGAAGTAAGTGTAGAAATAGAATGATAATCTTGCATACGAGAAGACTCAATAGCAGTTTGAGTCATGGGGACAGTTTCTAAATCAAATTCATTAGTACAACACTCTTTACTTGATGTTGAAAGGAAAAACATTTTATCGCCTAACTAAAATATCCCGTTCAAGATAAGACTTTGTTGTCTTTTTCTTCTTTCGTTTGTTAATAATTGGTGGTCCAATACGATTAGGAAGAAGAAGAGGTTTACGTTGACGCGCTCGTCGTCTACCACTACCACTAAGCAACTGATTAATTTTATTTTTCGCTTTTGTTCTTAAAGATGAACTCGCCTGATGAATTCTACTTTTAACTGATTCTTTAAATGGACGATTTTCTAATTTTCCGCAATTTGCGTTCCTTTTTGTAATACTTGTCGACCAACTGCTTTAGCTCCTTGTTTAATAAGTAGCATAGCAAATCGAAAGAGACCTCGAAATAATCTTCCTAATCCACGTCCACGCTGATAAACTGGTCCACCAAAATAAGGGATGCCTCTACCATGAAGTGGAACTTTCATTTTCACAAGTGTTGTTGAAAGTGAAGTGTTATGGTCAACATCCCGGATGCGAATGAGATATTTCGTCCTGCATAGTCCTTTAGTAGTATTTCAATTCTGTCAAATGAAAGTTTACTTAAAGGGAAATAATGTAAATTCTGAAATGTTATTGTCTGTACTTTACCGTGATTAGTATCAGACATGGCTACAATACGTAGTAAGGGTGCTTTTGTATAACCTACAAATTGAAGTCGTATAAGGTCAGTGTATACAAATACTTGGTATGGATACCCAATGTCAATGTAAGGCTGTTTTTGTGGTCCTTTTGACTTTAATAGATTAATACCAGATTCGAAACCTAATTGTAAAGTAAGTATGGGTGAAAGATAAAGTGATATAATGTATGCATTCTTTTTAATAGTAACAGTATTTGAAAAATCAAAGTAAATTAAGGTTGGAATTTTTTTTATTTATAACCTTTAACAATGACGGTATAGAAGAAGAATATCCTAGGGATATTTTATATTTTACATTATCACCATCTACTGTTTCATACCACATAATATTTTGACCTTGAATTACATTATGGCAAGTTAAGGGGATATAAATTTCACTGAATCCAGGATGAATTATTAAGATGAATACGATGATTTAAGATATTTAAAAAATGTGGTGGATGATTATTGCTATATGTTTTTGTACCAGCATTGGAACTATGTGTAATATAAAAATTATCATCCGTACTTTCCGAAATCATTTCTTCTGCTTAAAGTGAAGTGTAAATTTGAAGTACCATATTGAAGCTTTCTCCTTGTTCATCTTTTAAGTCCACATGTAGGGTATCAAAACATTTCCTTTCTACTTTAACATAGTGTATACGGTCAAATACAAAGGAATGCATTTTACCATATTGATATTCATAGATACTAATTTTACGAAGGAGTTTACCTAGGATAGTTTGATCTTTCACAATGTCAAGACAAACATTAATTTCAGAAGGAATATTATAATCGAGGTACAGCTATTTGTACATGTGGATTATTTGAGAATCCTAACAAATTTTGTAACCCACAACATACTGTTTTCTGTAATCTCGTTTATATTTCATGAAAAGTTGATTTTTATCTTAATGAAGGAATATTATCTTTTTCAGTAGCCAGCATGATCTTCGTTTTGAATATTTTCAGTTATAATGGAAGTATCATCACTTTCCGCCTGAATTTTTTTATTATCAATACTAATTTGTAATACTCGATCAAGTTGCAAGTCTTCTAAAAGAGACTTTATTTGATTTGGTTTAGTATGCTTTTGTCATAAGGGGGAGGTATGAAAAAATATGTGAAATTGAATCACAATATCCAGGATAAAAATTAACTTTATAACGCATTTCACTTTTAACATTAATATGAACAACTACTTGTTCTTCCTTTCGAATATTGTAAAACCTCCATGGTATGCGAAAACTACTTAACCCTACCCCCCATTTCCCTGTAAATGAAAGGGTTGACATTATTTTGTGGTATAAGATGAAGTTTTATTTTTAAAAATATTATTACCCACATTTGATGGTAATGTGATGTAAAATTCATCTTATTGGTCAGAAGACATCGTCATGATGACTGAACAGATTTCTTTTTAACCCATGTATTCATACTAGGCGGATATCCTAGCCATTTCACATATATCCAACCCTTTCTACGTTTTAATACCTTTCCAATTAAAAATGTTTTATTTTTTCCCACAACCATCACTTTCAATTCTTGTATGTAAGATTCCTTTGATGAGGTCTCCATTCCAATCTTTAATTTTGTATGTTAGTGGTGTACTTTTAATACAACCATCTATAATAAATATTTCCTGAAACCATTTTGGTAAATATCTCTTTTCTAATTTATGTTTATATTTACGAATACGAACATAATCACCCATTTAAAATGTACATTTAATTTGAACGTGATTTCATTTTCCATGGAATGCTTGCCAAACTTGATTTGTATTTTCTGCATTAACCTTTATAGGAGCAATTTTAATTGTGGAATGCACAGTGTGATTGTAACTATGTACAAGATCGTCAAGGACATTAATGTAACGATGTTCAGAAGTAAAGTAGTTGATTTTTTTTCTTTTAAAGTTCGAATAAACTTTTCAACGATTGCCGCTTTCATTTTAGAATGCACACTATAATTATTAATATGATACTTTTCGAAAACACATTTTACATGTTGATTATAAAATTCCTTTCCTAAATCAGTGTGACAATGTAGTAGAGGCGTACGAAACCTACTTAAAATACTTTTAATTGCTCTAGCTATAAATGGACCTGTTTTTTACCGGAATACAAGTTGCAAATCTACTAAATGCATCAACACAACATAAAATATATTTATAGCCATCATTATATCTTGCTACGTTTTGCATATCTGATAAATACATTTGCAATAATTCATTTGGACCGCTTACATAATATTGTTTCCGTGGAAATTTTTTACGAACAGGGTCATGTAAAGTATATGTATCTTGTGAAGCTAAACTTTTTTTAATTTTCTTTATCTGTAAACATGTCCTTCCTTGTAATTTATAAATACTTCCGAGAGATGTTGGATCTGAATATGTATAATACAACTCTGATAGTGACATACTTAAAACTTGTAGTGTTTAAAATTTAAAAAAAATATTTTTAAAGTTATTATTCTTACGTTTACTACTTGTTTCTTTTGGTAAATATTTTTCTCCTTTGCTTCTTTTCTTTTGAGAAATGAATGGAACAATAGTAGTAACAACACCGGTACTAAATTGAAAGTTGATTAATTCATTAGGAACATTAATATCCCGAAGAAATGACTTAAACACATCAAGCCCAACAGGATGTTTTGACGTTTGTTTTCCAATAACGTCATGTATAATATCAATAATACTTTATCCTGGGAGTATGTTATTATCAATGCTTACTGCACCACTGTGATCCCAACTGATACGATTTGAACTCAGCAATAGATTTAATAATGTTGATGTTTTTCTCACTTTTTTTGGAATTGATTCTAAAATTAATGAAAATAAAGGTAGCAATTTAGTACTAGTTCTTTCCTGATCAAAAAGGGGTATTGCAATAAGGTTTTAAGCTGAGGGTGTATGATGCAAATATCGATGTAGTGATTGTTGATATAATTTCCATTTTTGTTCTATTGAAAGATCAGTACGATTTAAAATATCAGACATTTCTTGATCTAAACGTTCTTGATGAGAAACGCTAGATTTCATTGAAGAAACAAGTTGACTATAAGCATCTTCAGGTATGAGTAACGTTTTTTGAAATTGAGAGCGAGACATGCTAACTTCTAAATAAACTTCCAGCCACAGAACTTAAAATAGGTCCTACTAATGAAGGTAATAATGCTCCACCCTTTTGCATTAATATTTTAGGTTTGCTTTTTATACTTGAACACTTAAGAGAGAGGGCACGTAAAGTCTTTTTATAACGACGCAGTCCTTGTTTCTGATGATGAGAGAGTTTTATGTTACCCTTTAAAAGGATTTTACTAAATTGAGCAAGAATTCGTATTGTTACCAGATGCATTTGAAGTAATATTTTACGCTTTTTCCCCTTACACTTGCAAAGTGCACGGAGTTTATTGTAATGGTGCTTTAAGTTTGGCATCCTAATAACAACTATAGAGAAATTGAGGAATTCATGTGCTTTTCATACATAGTTTCGCCTGGAATAATATTTGTTCTAATTCGCAAAGCATCATAGATTTTTTCTGTTAAATCAAAAAGTAAATATGAATGCAGTTTAGCAGTGGATTTTTAAAAATTACGAGATAGTGACTATTTAAAGAAATGTCTGGAAAATGTTTGTAACAGCCTAGTTGCTGTTCAATTTTTATATTTATTTTCTCTCCCTTTTATTTTCTTAGTCTCCGTTTTGTTTTCTTTCTGTGTGTTCTCCTTAGCTCATTCACTTTGGTTGGATTTAGACTCATTGAGCGTGTTTCGTTTTAATTTTTGCTTTGGATTTTAACCGTTATCCATCCGGGTTTTCTTTAGTCGTCCAGCAATGACTTGGATCTAGTCTCAATGCTTCGTGACTTGGTTTTTGCTGATTGGTGTGAATCAGCCTTCTTCTCCGTTTGCTTTGAGAACTGCTCTCCCACGCCATTTTAGTTCAGTTCCAATTTTAATGACGAGACGAATGGACGTATGGGCTTTCCGTCATCTGTGCTTCCTAAACCCTATCTACGGGTGCTAAATATTGCCAAATTTAGTATGTGTTTCGATAATATTGCGACTGATTTAGTCCATACCGGAAAAATATATTAAATCGTAGTAAGAATATAACCAATAGAAGTGCTACCAGCACTTTTCAGCGATATTATTTCGAAATTTTAACCTTAATGAAATTAATATTTTGGTTTTGAGATTATTTGTCAGAATGTACAGTATGTTCTAAATTTCCGTATGGGGCCGCTATTAACAGAATTCTTACATTTCAAATATCGGATCGTTAGATTTCAATAATCATATGTCAAATTTTACTCTCCAGTTTCAATATTCGAAATTCCCGGTTAGCAATGTTGACAGCTACTGCATATTTCCTTTACTTAGTCAAATTAGCGACATGTCTGTTCGACAATCTTTGCGTACCGTTTTTGATGTTAATAGTAAATTAAAAAATACGACATGATTAGTTAATCTTGGTTTCAACTCCAGCCACTATTCTCCGATTATCATATCCGAAAGCGTGCATTATGTAAGTTCAGTGTAATAAATTGGGATTCTGAAATTTTTATATTTCTTCGAAAAATCTTGTGTTCAGTGAACGTAGTATAGAAACCTCTGTTAACTAGGTACGATTTAAGGCATTAATTGATAACCCTCATACAGTGTATAGTAATTTTTATGATGTGCAGTGAGTTGTTTAATGTTTGACATGATATTCATTGGAATTTAGCTACTAATCGTTACGTGAAGTTGACAGCAATTGATACTAAATTATTTCTGTGTTTCGGTAAAAATATCGTTTTGAGTGATGCGTTTTAATTAGATTAGGTCGGTTCATGAATCCGTAGACCAGTGGTAGGACTATTTCGCCAGCTGAGAAGTGATAACTTGGGAAACGAACTATATGTTGAATTTCTGGTTATTTCTGCGTTGACATATGAAGTGACTCCATCATTGTGATTTGTGTGAATAGATATTATTTGCATTTGTGCGTTATGACACGACGTTTAGATTGAGTTGCGACCGTCATTCGTTGGTGTTCGTTCGTCTTTATTTCAGGAACTGCGATTCCAGACTACAGGTGTGGGCCCTACTAAGGTAAAGGTAAGACATGGTCTTTTGCCACCCTGTAGACTTCGAAGTGAGTAAAGACACAGAATGAGTCACATATGAGTCGTTATGCGTATTATCGTCTGAGATTATTTCCCAAGTAAAGATTTGCGTTTTTCTTTCTTAATCTGTCGCTAGTCTGAACCAGCTGGTACTTCAGAGTATGAACTGAGGATTTAATTAAAAGATAGGAGGTGTCGCCTTACCGGTATTTCCTCTCTAGATCTAAATTAATGTTTTTTCACAGCGATCACAAGAATCTGGAATCCTCTTTCCCAGATATTGTTAAATCTGGAAGGCATTTCTGCGCCGCTCGTCTGGGGTGTAGAAAATGTTTGGAGCTAGAGTTTAGGTTAGATGCGTTGCGTGGGTACTCTAGGCTCCTGGCGACCCTATTTGTTTGTGTGATTCTTTTTTGGGATCTTGGGTTGGGGGCGTTGGATGTTTATCTTTAGGAAATAAGTTTAGAACTATAAAAATAACTGATAAGTTTTTGATGAGCATATTTCGTAAACAAATTATTAACCTCTCCATTTGTTTCATTCATTAAATCGTCTTTTATAATTACAGTTGGACTCAATTTTAAAATTATTCATATCTGGTATTCCTTTTATAAAACTAATATTAGGAAGGGATGGAAGATTTGGTACTACCGCACCATAGCACCAAACAATTTCTTTGAAGTGGATACTGAACATTTTATCCCTATTTCGTAGCAATTTTTTTAGAAAAGTAGTTTTCCCTTAAACGTTGTGCGCTGATCATCATAGTACAAGGGTGTTGAAAGGGCAACATCTTGATACGAAATGAAACTATTATTTGAAAACATTTCCTATTATATCATCCTGAGGGAACATACACACACACACTTACAAGAAAAAGGAGTCAACCTTTACGTTTTCCGTTGTTTAAAACCGTAAGGCAGTGTGTCAAAGTCATCATTGTAATTTACATATTTTAGCTTTTTCTTATTGTTTACTATTTTATGCGTCTTGTGTTCAGGTCTGCTTACAATTTTGTACGCAGGTAACCTTCTGACCGTATTTGGATTACTTCTAATTTTCTTTTTATATTTCTCCTTACTGAATTATAAAAATGATCCAAATCAATAACTTTTCGCTCTCGTTCATTTAAAGTAATACCCCTAATCTTATAAGTATGCCTAAAGTATTTTTCAACTTACCTTAATTCCTTTCGCTTAAAACTATTTTTTCAGCCCAACTCCACGAATTTCAAAATCTCCCACCCCAGTTCGCTCTCAACAGTTAATTCACCCAAAGAGTTCCCCATAGGTAACCTGAGTGGTTGATTCCTTTTCCGCTCATACATAATAGTCAGTGTCACCATATAAAATAAATTCAATACCAACTGCGGCCATTAATTCATATAGTTTCAGTCTGGTCCAAGATGATATTAAAGCATCTAAATGGGATTAGAGAAGGGATCAGGTCTATTTACATTTTCAGAGTCTTTATATGTTACTACAAGTTTAATTTGCCCAATAGGAAAAACGGATTGAAATTGTAAGTGTGGCGCCCTAATGATTTCTAAAAAGGAGTGATCATCAGATACAACCCTGGTCTGAGGTAAATCTGTTCTCTGTCCCCAATTCCCAAACAGAGAATGTAAAAATATTTGAGCGATATACCTTAGGCCAGCGTTGTAACTCATTTTATCATACTTGAACGTTATTTCTTCATGTTCAGCATAATCTAGAATGTAAACTCTTTTGTTCCTCAGCCTTACATTCAAAGGGAAAACCACTAGCTTGTTGCTTCATTTTCAGGAAATTATTTACGTAGTCCTTGAAAACTCCCTGAGTCATTTTATACTCATAAATGTCATAAGTTTTAAGAACTCTATAGCCCTTTTTAATAGGTATATGTAATTCGGGAGTACAAAATGTCCCGATGAAGCTCCGTTGTTCCTCATAATGATTACATTCTCCTTTCTCAATTGCTTGCATACAAAGCATACAAAGTCCAAATACTAGGCTTTATTTGCATTGTATGAAAGGATCGGAATGTCTAAATTCTGTGGAGCTAAAACCTTACATAATACAAAATCCATCAATATCCTCTGGCTTAGGAATATCTTTTCTTCTGTGAATTATAAGCTTCCCAGTAGGAACAGGCTTCCTCGACATTACCTATGGATAGAGAGAAGTGACATCTACGTATTGGATGTACTCATCATCTTTGCATTCATACAATGCGCGAAAACATTCCCATCCCTTAAAACGTTCCTTAGGAATAAGAAAAAAGTTTTCAATTACCTCACATTGTATTTTAATGAAATCCTGAATGTGAGGGGAATTCCGTACTTGCTCATTCCACTGAAATTTCCAGATTTCAATAACTTTTAAACCACATTATTGTTTTCGTATCTTTGTTGCCTCATACCTGTTTTGCAACGTAACTGGTTGCTCGCCAGCCAAAGGATAATGACGAAGCAGTTGAATACAGGTATGACCATACCAATAACATGCATAGTACTCATAGGCTGTACTATTTTTCTCGTAATAACCATCCAATTTATATCTACCCAATGGTACTTCGCCACCATTAGCAAAGTTTCGAATACAAACATTTGGGTCAAAAGACTCCAAATACTTCATCCTCTGAAAAGACTTTTTACTAAAATGATTACTGTATTGGAACCAAATTGGAGGAATGACGAGGATGGTATTCTCTGGTAGGTGTAAAGACATGAAACATTGCATTGCACGGGCTGCAATAGTACATAATGTCTCGAGAAATCATTGAATACCACCTGTTTTCTCTTATATAAGATTCGAAAAATTTAATCACAGCTTGAATGAGAATGAATACATCGTTCTTGCATTATCAACATTTCAATCTGCATGTTGAACGACGAATCTTTCACTGTTCCATACCACTCTCGAAGAGCCTTCCTTTCTTCCTTGGATTTGGAATCCAGGTAATAAAGGTCCATTTTTGGCCATGGTCCTACGTGGTTCTCGTTTCCTTTCGTATTAAATAAAAAGGGGAACTCACCCTTCTTAAGACCTTGTAATCCCATGGGTTTCGGTAATTTTGATAACTTTTCCCCTAAAAACAAAGAGCTGTCCTTATAAGAAATATTCCCGATCAATAATTGTATAAACTTTTGTCCTTGTGCAATATTATTAGGAGAATAGTGTTGTTTATCGATAAGATCCCTTGCTACGAGTAAAGTATTAAAGCGGGAACTATTATCTGCAATTCCCACTACTCTATCAAACTTTGGACCTTGACTAAAAACGTGTATGATAAATGGCTGCATGTCATAAAACACAGTCTCCATCAACTTCTGCGTTACTACATACAAAACATTTATACTCCACCCCCTTGTCCTTACATTCGTGACAGCGGTGAGAAGCACAAATTAAGTTTGCACGATGCTCA
>JAGDQP010048072.1:0-14848 GCA_022664845.1 Lepisma saccharinum
CATTACTTGCCAGCAAACCAGCAAGCAACGAGGGTGGCATCTGTTGGTCTAAGTTATGCATCATCTCTACTTTAGTGAATTGCATAAAAATGTTGGTCTGAAGATAACTTAAATTAAAATTTAAGATGGATCCCATAGAAATATTGTGAAATATTTAATCATATGATAATGAAACATTAAGTTGTTGGTAACATTTGTGAAGGGAGAATGTCGTAAAAAAGGCTGCACAAACAAAATTGTATTTTTATGTTCAAAATTAATATTCTCAAATCTTATGTCTACAAGCATATTTATCATGTCATAAAATGTTGTGATTAGAGGTACGACAGTCGTTATTTCAATGTAAGCACGTCCATTACCAAGGGAAGTCGAAAACGTTGTAGACAGGCCTCAGGAGAAGCCAAAGACGTTGTTATTCTCTTCCCGTTCATGTCACAGTTCAAATTTGTGAAATGTTTTAGACTAGTTGAATCTGGGGAACTGTATATACGTAACAAATTCTATTTTACAATAATAATAATAAGTGTGTATGCAGCAAGTTGTTCCGACTTCGTTGCCACTCGTGAAGGGTTTAGGGAGAGGGGAGGCAACCACCCAGGTGAGTGAGTGATAATTAGGACTGCATCGATGTTTCATAACTGTCATCTTGAGGTGTGGTCCTCCAAGCTCCTCCTACTTCCATACCAGCTCCATCATCTGTTACTTGAAGAATTGTCGTCTGCTGTTGCTTATATAACTCACTATTTGTTTACATTACGTCACATGACTATTTACTATTAGTATTCACTTTACTACAATGTTTGTGTTTTGAAATGCGGATCACGTGTCGTAACACACAGATCATTCCAAGATACTTGCATATCCATTGAAAAGACACCATACTGCTGTTAGCAATGTTTCATAATGTCCATAAAATTTACCATCGCAGTTGACACTACATCTTGTGTTGAAGGTGGTTCCGGAAGCATTGGAAAAATCCGATATTTGAATCTGGCGAATTCCTTGTCGACATAACTTGATTAAATGGCGCCCAACTTAGATCAGCAGGTTTTGGTGATACACAACTCACATCGTCGATATCTAACTTCAATCGGCATAATATTCACAAGAAGTCAAGATCATATTCATATCAAGGTGTAACGTATTTACTTATATATATCCGTTGGAACAATGGCTCTTTACTTATCACAGTAGGTGTCTTGATCACCTGACAAGGGAGAATATCATTCAGGTTATTTGACTGATATGTAACTGCTGTGTAGTGGATAAGCTCTCTTCCTGAAAATCGTCGCTATCTATAGCTCCATGAACAAATGAACCCCAGTTGATGTTTTCAGGTGATTGGAAATGACCAGATTGGCCAGTTATAAGGATGGATTTTGCTATCTGCACTTCCAGTCGTTACAGCTCTGTGTAACTGATGCAATGGCCCAGGCGGTTAAGAAGATGCTTTGACCGTGTATAACGGTGCACACTTTGGGCGAGTATTACGTGTTTTGGTGTCTTATCACCATTTTTATACGTAACAAAATATAGAACTCAACTTCCTTATCACATGCTTTGAGATGTTACTTGAGTGCGTGACGGTTCTCTAAGAAATACCTTCCATGACGGTGGAAGAGCATGTTGCAGGGCATTCTTCAACTTGGTACTGTTGATCACGTTTTTTTGACACTTATATTCCTGCTTATTTATCTCGTTCCTCAATTTCTGGGCTCCTTCTTTTATAACAGTTCTTTCTGGCATTTGTCGTAGACCTTGCAATGTGTCACTGATAGAAATATCAAGTCTAAAGACAAGAGGTGACTTGGATTTGTTCCTCGAATGGGAAAACAAGATTTGCTCACCGTAATGATCAACTAATAGCTTCTTTGTGACTTTGTTGTCGGCTTGAATGTTTATTGACTCCTCTTCATCTGCAGAAGCGGATATAAAATCTTTCAGTCGGCAAGATAAGAAAGGTAATTCGACGGCTGTAGTTTCAGGTTTTTGCTCTATCTCTTTCAAAAACATCTCGAATACCTCCATAAAATATCGCAGATCTTTGTCAGATGAAACAAAGATTCCCTTCTCATTGAAATACTCCCGATGGCAAGCACTATGATATAACACATCGGCGACACAAATCTCTTTGACATGATAGAACATCCATAGCCGGATAAATGCTTCATTCTGCTCCCGTTTGCATTTTTTTCAGCAGCTTTTGATCCATCATTTCTTCAAATATCCTGTTCAGATAATATTTTTTTCTTTTTCAGTTGTTTCTAGTAAAATATACATTTTTTTGATCAGTTCCCAACCCATTGACACTTGAGCAGCAACAGTCGATGACATTTCTCTGGAGCTGCATGCAGATTTTTCATGTGATTCGTCTTCTTTGGAAGTTGCAACCTTCTCAGCGATGGGCACGTTTCATTCGCTGGAGAAGTTACGAAAGCATAAGCGATGCCACAAGAGTGTGCAATTTTCTTCAGTAGCTGCTTTCAGACGATCATATAGCAGTGTCCTCTCTTCTCTGAGCAACTGGTTTTCAATTTTTCAGAAGGGATCGGTTTGGAATTTTCTATAATTCCTTTGCTGAAGGATGACTGCCATATAATGCACAGTGATAGGGCCAACATTTCTGCTGTTTTGTAGGATAATTTGTTAGTTCCATTGACATTTTGATCAGATGTGTAGATGCGTTGCCACTCTGCCCCAACTCTTGCAGCTGTCAGTCATGACAATCACATAACACAAGATAAATTAGTAGTGCAAATACAAGAAAATGCATAATAACGAATTTGTTTTAGCAGTCACATCACAGTGGTGTAGTTACATATTTGCTATTTATGTATTTACGTCTTGTTTTTACATGGCAAAGTTAAGGCCTTTACGGCCTTTTCTACCACTCAAGCATGAATACAGAGAGAGTAATTAACAGTTTCGGTAAATACTACTAAGATAGGAGAGATTTATAATATAACAAAGTTCATAAATGTTAAGAAAGCAAAAAATTAAAGAGAGGAAACAAAACAAGACTTATCTACACTACATATTCTAGATAATCTAAATTTCACTAACCACATACACACGCACACACACACACACATACACACACACACACACACATACACACACACACATACACGAAGAGTATAGGTATAAATGCAATGCCATGAGCACCATGAGAATTTATATAAACTAACATTATCGACTTACAATTAAATTTACGTTGACAGCTAAATGGATACTAGTATTTATTGGATAGAATTTGACGATTTGAGAGAATACTGTTTAAACATATCTTAGTTGTGTTGCTCTAAGAGGTGCCTGTAAAACATATATTTAAAACTTGTTAATGAAGTTGAGTCTGTAATGGAAATTGGCAGTCCGTTCCACTTACGGGATACAGAAACTGTATAGGACTTCGAGTAAAAGGATGAGTTATGGTGAGGAATAGAAAGTAATAGGTTTGCGCGAGACCTAGTGTCACGGTTGTGATGATCGCTTAGGAACTTAAAACGTTACAAAAGATAGAAAGGTTGCCGATCGCGTAGAATTTTAAATAGAAGCACTAAAGAATGCCACTCCAGTCGTTGTGAGACTTTTAACCATTGCAGCCTATTGAAATAAGATGTTAGATAATCATAATATTTAACATTAAATATAAAACGCACTGAAGCATTTTGAATGCGCTGTAGCCGGTACATGTGTACATCATCCAGGTTGGCAAGCACTGCGTTGTAATAATCCACATGAGGCATTACTAAGACCTGAACAAGCATTTTCTTAAGGGAGATGGGAAGAAAATATTTAAGTCTGCTCAAAGAATGTAAAGTTGCAAAGGCCTTTTTACAGCCAGTACTAACGTATTCCGTCCAAGTTAGATGTTCATTACAAATAAGACCTAAATTTTTTACGGTGTGCGAGGAAGGAATTATTATTCCATCTAGAAAGACGTTGGGAGAGGAAGAAGAGTTAAGAGATGAAAGAATTGCTTTAGAAGCTATACGTAGACATTGAGATTTAGATGGATTCAATTGCAGACCGTTATCATTTGACCACTGAACAATTCGTCGTAAGTCCTCATTGAATTTATCAATATATGTGGGTAGCTCACTTGGAGAACAAGTTATATATACTTGAAAGTCGTCGGCATAAAGATGGTATTTACAATGCTGTAATACAGATGGCAAATCGTTGATGTACAAGCAGAAGAGAAGAAGACCGAGTACACTAACTTGAGGTACCCCATGATGAAGAGTTCTCAGGGAGAAGTCAATACTAGAAACAGATACATATTGCGAAAGGCAAGTTAAATAATTTTGAATCCAATTGATAGAGAAGCCTGAGTGTTTCTAGAGTGTTTCTGAAAAAGTTAAACGTTTAAACAGAGATTAAAAAGTTAACTAATAATCGTAAAAACATACATCAGATGTCAGGTTCATCTAACTAATTTTGACAAAAAGAATGATTCCATTATTTTCAGCCGTTTTCATTCTACAGCGCAAAATGTAAACTCTGCCAGTCCGAGTGACGGTCATCTTGAATTTCAGGCATCCATTTACGTTCTAGCCGAAACAAACTGTAAATCATATCACATATTAATGCTGACCACTTAAGGATTACAAATCATGAGAGTTTAGCTCTAGTAAAAGTTTCTCCAATCACACCCTGGCAGATCCCGCTCTACTATACCAGTCTATTTCTTACCAGAATAATTTTATTTCATACCTCCTCAAGATCGATTATTTTTTTTCTGAATGCAATTTTAAAGTACGGATCTAATACATCCTTTTTGCTTCTCCAAAAATTCTTAATATTGTAACTAGGCGATAAAGTTAAATGAATAAGTGATATCTAGTCGCAATTGATAACTATTCATGTGTATCGCAATACCGTAAGGTATATTTAATAGTCACAATTATTCCCGTTTAGTTTTCTTTGAATTATTAACTTGAGTTATTCTTAGTTCCGCTCTTAAATTACAGCAATACGTTTGAAATCTGATATTTAAAAGATAAATGTCATACATTAGGGTGACTGCACCATTATATGAACATACTCCAGTGATTGAACACTTCCAAATATTTTCATTTCAAACAAGCTATTTGTTGGCTATTTTCCACTCCGTTAGTCATTCAATGTTGCAGCATCCTTTCAAGTGGCTGTTCAATCATTAGTTCATGAGGGAGACCTGCTACTTTGTCCACAGAGGCCATCAGGAGAACAGCTGTGACAAATGCTCCAAGTTTTTGCTTGAATTCACTAGGGTAAATAATTTATGGCGTTACTTAGATGAGGTTTATAACTTGGCACTTATTTGAAATGTTCAAATACCAATTCCCATTTTATTATAAATTTTAACAAAATAGAGACTTAAAAGTACATTTTACTCTGAAACTTGGTAAAGCATTTGCTGTATTTATTATTGTTATGTTCATGTAATGGAACTGTTTGTTACCATAAACCAGTAAATGAACATCCGTTCATTCATGGGGACATCAGAAGAATTTTACTACGTCATCCAATTAGTCTCTAACAAACAGTACAAACAACCAGTAGCGAAACTCAAGATGGAAACTTTATAGAATTGAAGAAAACCAGTAAATGAACAGCATGTTTTATTGGTGTTCATTTATTGGCACAGACTACCCAGTGAATGAACAAATTTTTTTGATTATTTTTTGTTGTGTTTTTTATTGTATATTTCATTTCAAACCCAATAGGCCTGCATCTAAAATCTATTTTACAACGCATAAGAAACTAACAATAATTCGAAATATGTATTATTTGGTTCACAGATTAGTAAATGTATAGCATGCTGTACTGATGTTCATTTACTGGGACGGAAGAACCAATCAATGAACGATTATGTTTTGTCATTTTAAAGATGTTTTCTTTATTTCTAAATCTCACAATAGACTCTTTTTGACCAAAACGAGTGCTTAACAACAACGGCAGAGACAAATAACAGGTAAGGGAATTGATATGGAAGTGGCATTGGTCTTACATTAAGGTACCATTCCAGCATATACTTAGTGATTCAATTTGAATTTACATGTAGCTTTTGTATTTATGAATCAGCTGAGATGGGGTAGGTGCCTTAATGAACCATCCCAGCAGTCGCCTGGTAAAACTGAGATAAAACCACAGTCTGGATAGTCGGCGGCAGGGTTTACCCAATGCCAAAGTCCATTACGTTATCACCTGAACCACGGGGCTGGGTATTTTCTTAGTGGGATTGAGGAAAACTAGGAAAAACCTCAACCAGAATGACAGGCTCCTATTTTTTATCAAGCTTCAAGCAGAATATAATCCAAAGTGAATTAAAACATTCAACATAAACATCCGTTAAAGGTAGCGACATGTCAGATTTACATGTTTGAAAAAGGCGGTTAAAGGAAGCAACACGTCAAACTGACGTGTAAGTTTTAGAAAACGAAATCCACCTAAAACAAGGAAACGCAGAGTACACCTATACCTGAAGCCGATTAGTCGGCAACTGAAATGGCAATCATCTGGAAGGGACGGGAGGGGAAGGGGAGACTACTAATCTCTATTTACACGTAAATTTTACGTACGCTACGTATACCATAATATACATAACCATACCATTGAAACATAATATTAGTGCAACATTATTACCTTCACCTTAGTAAAATTTATGTTTCATATTTTATGTCTGAGCTCCTTGCTTAGATAAGGAAGCGTTTCAGTCCTTTGAAGGACGATGGTAAATTTGTTCTCAACTTTAAGCACAACAGAACTGGAAAAAAAGGATCACCCAACAACAGCATTCACCGGTGTATCTCGAACCTAAATGAAAACTTGGAACACTCACCCGGACTCATTTATTAGCCCAGCCCGACAGAAGAAAGTCAGTGAAAACCAGTGACAGGACTATTGCTTTCGATGTTGTAACAATACTAAATTTCCCATATGGAGGCGACTTCCCATCACCTAAATCTCCACACTAGATTCATTATATTAGCCCACGGAACGTCTAAGAGTATAGTTCAATGTTTACATTTAGTCATACGCTCCTTTGCATTAGCAATGTGACTTTGTCCATAAGTCATCATCACCATTGCAAGTCTACTACTTAATGTGAGAGATTCTGAAGAGCATGATTAAACTTTTTTCCTTAAACCTGAAGTTGAGCTATCCCTTAGAGCGGGGATATGGAAAGGAGCTTGTAATAACTCTTAGTCCGCCAGTCCATCTGTCCTGTCAAAACATAAATGTCAGGATCCACAAGCAGTTGAGAAGAGCTTCAAATGTCGCGTGAAACGTATTGGATAGACTAGCTTTGAGCAGCCAGAAGCGTCTTAATTGGTGCAGTGGTCCAGTATTGCTATTGGAATGTTTAATTGCTACCATTCCGTTAGATCTATTTACACTAAAATTGGCATCAACAATGTTCGACAAAACAGAAAAATACTGTCCGTGAATACAAGCCTCGAGCGAGTATACCGAAGAAGAAACCTGTTTTTTGTAACCTAACCTAACCAATAACAGGATACTTATTAATAATAGATATAAGCAAATAGAAATGTTTTTGACGGAGAGCACTTTTGATTATTGCGGGATTCGAATCCGGTGCTCCTGCTCAGATTGCAGGGGTTCTATAGACTTAACCATGCTACCAACTTACAAACAACGGTTTTGAGTTTTATTTACAGAGCACACAAAAGTTTTCTGAACAAAGGAGTTCAGGAAACACAAATCAAGCTGTATTATGTAGCGGTCCAATCAGGAGAATATGGAGGGCCGGTTAAAGCCACCCAACCAAAGTCCATAACTTATTGGCGGATACTGACTGGTGGACTGGTATTTATCATAAAGGATGACGATTCCATGGCGATTGATATTGACTGTCCTGGCAGCCCGAATCGCAATGTTCCTCGCAGTCTGTCTAATTAGTAACGTAGAAGATGGCATTAATGGGTATGGTTATGTTCCAGAACTTTCCTGTGAATTATGCCTTTGACATCCGACAACACACACATCACCTTCTTGAATGAAGTTCTGGTTTCGACAAGGATGTAAGCTGCTCAGAAATGCAACACACTATATGGACAAATTTATATTCCGATACAAAACCTACTTCTTCTCACCTGTGAAAATGCTTTTCAAGAGTTGGGCCATTTTTGTACCGGGACACCAAAGGAACACAGTTCACGACGTTTCCCTCCCATTGAATTGCACTCAGCTGATGCGAAACACAGAGATCGAACTTTGTGATAAAGCTAATCGATTCGAGCCGTCTTTGAACTTTTCTGTGCGGCGGGGACATTTCCGCTTATTCCCCTACGTCGCTTTTCGTATGTCTTGGTCAAAATCCTCTTCCAAAAGCAATGATGGACGTCCAAACCATGACCTTGACAACTTCCCCTCCGTCCATGCATTTTCAAAACCCCCGATGACGTGTTATTGACAACTGCATCTTCACCATACACTTTCCGAATGTTGCGGGAGGGTACAGCCGAAGTAATGTCTTTATCGAAGTAAAAAATAAGCACTATCTATGTGCTCGTTATCGGTCTCGATTTCACTGACACGATACGCTGTCCTTGCATGCCACTCCACGTCCACTTCCTGTACATGTTGAGGTTTTAATGTTCTCCCAATTACGTGGCTACTGATTCACGCATTAGCAATGCCTTCCAGGAAAATCAGCAGTAACAAGGTTCCAGAAGATACAATATTTAGAGTATACACAGCTGCTTGCTGTAACTGATTGCCTTATCAATTAGCGATTTTACTTAAAGGTATATTTCAATTCCTTTTAGCAAAGCAATAAATTCAGCAAACTGTATAGAAAATGTTTTGTTGAATGCTAAATCGAACGACACAACAGCCACGTCTCCACACCATGTGGTTCATGCGATGTGATTTTGTTCATCGGTTAACAATACTGACAACTGGCAACACTGAAACGTCCACAGAATGATACCATTGTATCGAATAATGTTTATGCCAAGTTTGGTGCAGTTAGATCTACTTGAATGGAAGAAATTAGAACATTTTTAAAACGGGTTAGTATCACTGAATTACTGCACCAAACAAGGTCAAATATAGAATAAAATGCTGAAACTTGCAGGATTTTCCCCCTGACATCTCCCTAATAACATACTTATACTCCAAAAAAAGTCGATTTTGGAATATTATTGTTTCTTGGATCGCGTTTCTCAGTCATAAATTATTAACTACTTTAGGTAAAGCAGTTCGATTTTGATCATTCTGCTCTAAAATATACCGTTCTCGAGCATATGGTAAAGTGGCCTATACTAGTAAAAAGCGACTTGTCCTTAACTGAAAACTCTACACGTCTCGATTTAACTCTTTTTCTTTACCAAATGGGTAAATTAAGGAATAGCAAGCTGAAATTTTCAGAACTTACTCTCCAACATCTCTTCCAATACGATACTAAAAGTTCCATTCTAGCCTCCTTGCAGGGAAATGTTTTGGCGAGAAATGTCTGCCATCTTGAATTACTGTTCCTTGGATCGTATTTCTGAATCCGTAGTAGAAAATGAACTATTCTACATAAAGTAGTCATTTTAGGTCATTCAGCTCTCAAATACATAAACTTTGACGAATGTATGGAATCATTATTTTTTTTATTGTCTTGTCAATACATTAATTTTAACGTAATGGTAGATTTAGCATTATTACAAGACAGCTAATGATGTTATGTCGTATTCTGACAGAACAATGTGAAACGCGATAATATGAATTAACAGGTACCTGTAAAATTAAAGATATTTCTCAGTAGGAGCAATGGCGTCTGTAACGCTTCAGCTGAGTGTGGATCTTGCGGTGGTAGAACTCAGTCGAACATGAACTGAAGAACTCGTCCAGTGCGTGCATAACCTCTTCGAGTATTCGAAACTGTCCTCCTGGCAGATGGTTGTCTAACAAAAGGAACAAAAAGTAATCCGAAGGTTCAATATCAGGGGAATATGGTGGATATTTCTTCTAACTCTTATAATGCTCTCTCACAGTTGATATTACCAACACGATACTTCGAACAGTCCACCAAACACAGAACATAATCTTTCGTTGATGCTTTGGTTGTCGGAGAGGATTTCTGTGAAGACAACCAATGGCGTGGAACCGTATTCTTCCTATGACGAGATAGTAAGAAGACACAGAGGTTTACTCGTGTTGATTCTCAGCTGCGGTCAACTCAATGTGGGACAAATCATTTCGCTTTATACCGTTTCCTATCTGATCAAGGTGTTGTCAAATGATCTCCGTACTGCAATACTTCACATGTTTTACCATTAGTGACCCCAATAGTGCCTTGACTGTTTTCTTGTCTATCACTTGTGAAGTCTCGTACGTGGTGCGTCGTGGAGTAATTCTCCGTCCTTTTTCAATTTGTCACTCACTATTTGCATTCGCGTTAGTTTCATGAAAAGGTAGTTCATGAGATTTAAAATTCCGTATTTCAAGTAGTGTAGTAACATGAAACATAACTTGTTTTCAAAACTTGTTCCGATATCGTCTGACATGTAGGAATTTGTATACGAGAGTTAGATTTTTTTAAAGTAGTTATGCAACCAGTGCAGGATAGTTTGACGTAGAATAATCACTGATTGAGGACGATATGTTCCGTTGACTAAAATATCGCCTAAGGCCAATAACGTTAGAAGCAGCAGATAAGAGAGAATATCTTGACTCTATAAATTTATGTTATCAATATCAATATGGATTTAGAAGAAAATCTAGAACATTACAGGCTGTAATTGATGTTGTTCTTAAGATACAAGAAAAATTGGACAATAATAAATTAGCAGCAGAGCTATTTATAGATTTTAAAAAGCTTTTGATACACTCAAACATGAAGTGCTGCTAGCTAAATTGGACATGATAGGATTTAGAGGATTACCTCTCAATTGGTTGAAAAGTTATATATATCAAATAGATCTCAATATGTGTCAGTAAGTGTTAAAGAAAGTCGTGAATTAAAAATGAAATAAGGTGTACCCCAAGGATCAATCTTAGGACCTTTGTTATTATTAATATGTAAATTATGTACACTTGTTGAATTTGAAAGGGAAGATAACATTACTTGCAGATGATTGTGCAATATTTTACAAAGCATATGCAATAGATCACTTGAAAACATATATTGAAGAAGCTATGTCTATTTTATACAATTGGTTGTGCACAAATTGTATGTCATTAAACTTAGGTATGTCTGTTTTTGTAGTCTTTCACAAACCTTTGTCAAAGATAGAACTACCAAATAAATTCGGTACAAAACTCTTAGTAGTGGAAAGGGTGGAATCTATAACATATTTAGGATTAAAAATTGATCAACAGTGCGATTCTTGGTAATCGCATATTCCGTTTTTCGAAAAGAGGTAGCCCCTATTGTCATAAAAATACACCGTTTCAAGAACGTTTTATAGTTGAATGTTAAAAAAATGTCTATAACGTATTTATACAAAGTTATCTGATATACTTATGTACAATCTGGGGTCACACAAACAAAATAAGATTGCATAAACTTGTATTATTACAGAAAAAAGCTATTAGAATAATGTATGGTTATCAGTTATATCATCCCAGTAAGAATTTGTTTTATGAAACAAATATTTTTCCGTTGGAAATATTGCTTGAAATTCATTCATGTATCTATTCATAAAGCACTGGGTGGAAATATGCACAGTAATTTACTGTTAATAAAATGAATGAATTGTATGTTTATAGGACTACACAAATAAAGCATATTAGCATTAATAACATTAAAATTCTACTTATGGTACAAATAGCGTTAAATTTAATTTATGTCAAAATTATAATAGTTTACCAAATCACACAAAGACCACAAATTCTATTCCCAAATTTAAAAAATGAAATAAAAAAGTGCTTTTATAAACTTTTTACAGATACATAAATTCTTTTGTCAAAATATTTCTGGGAACGTTTTACAGATACAAGAAAACACTTATTAACTTATTTTCAAACTATCGCTTTGAAATTACTTTTAGAACAGTGTTACCATCTAGAGTACATTGCCCCTTATTGTGAGCCTACGCTCGTTGGGGGCCACCTTGTGTTTTATTACTAATTATGTAATGGTTGCCTGTAATTTTGTCATTTTTTTCTTAGTAAATCATAAAATATCAAAGAGAAAGATATAGTACTCATTGTAATTTACATAACTATTTGCAGATTAGAATTACAAAGAACTTCTTTTCCACATGAAAATTAACAGTAGATCAATTTGGAACGTAAGAGGTTAAATACTTGACAGTCATTAATATATAACAATAAGGGTGATCCATGAAGAAATGTAATTCCCTAATCTGAATGACAAAGGATTAATATATGCAGGGATTTTATAAAATGATCCAGTAGATGCCAGAGGCAGCGTTGAGTCATCATAAATTCAAGGAAAATTTTCACCGTTTACATTCTTTCAATTTTATATAAACGAAATATAGTAATAAAAATCTTTCGTTTATATTCTTTCAACTTAATATAAATGAAATATAATAATATAAATCTATCTACATTTTGACAACGACTACGTCAGAAATTAACTAATGAATTATCTTACATCTTATCAAAATTATCAAAATTAGTTTGACTGGAATAACATTAGTTTCTGTTAAATAATTTTGTCAATGTAATTTGATCATATATCATACACTATTACAAAGATTACTGGGAGGTACAATACATTCTATATGACCATTAAGAAATTTCGGAATACGTATTAACTTTAAACAAGTTTGTAATAATAAACGATATTTTATCTCTCAGCCTAAAACTCACTTCTGACTTAAGTAATATTAACGTAATTAATTGGGCCGCGGTCGCTAAGTCTCTTATTCGTAACGTCCCGGGTTCGATCCTAGATCGTGCAATGTGTGCTTTGTGGTGGCCTAACACTGTTTTCTCGGAGTTCTCCCATTTTCTCCCACTTTTTTTATTCCACCAATTTTCCATAATCATCCATTCGGCCTGAACAAAAGTTGCCTAAGTGTTTTAAGTAGGATTAAATTAAAAATGTCATCAACATTGGGTCCACGTGAAGGAATAGGCTTACACCTAAAATATATCAACAGAAAGACAAGACGTGAAACACATCCACAGTTAAATGCCCAGAAAGGTCAGCAGTGCGAATCTGTCTGGTGCGATAAGGGTGTGTACCGAATAACCAAAAGTGAATAGAACCCTTATGTTCTGAAAATTTAGGAATATCTTCAAGTGATTGAGGGACTACACTTCTCCAAAGAATCTATGACTTGTGTTGGGTATTACCGTCAAACATTATATTAAAAGTATATTAATCCATACAAAATTATTAGGCTCAACTATTGCCTTATTGAATGGTACTCATTATTCATGAGCGCTGTTTGATTGTGAATTGTATTTTCCTAACTCCAAACATATTTTGTGTTTAAAACAGAAAGTAATAAAATTGCCTCTCCACGATACACAATTATTGCCGATATCTTTCATTCTCATCTATTATGTTTAAATTGTAAATGTTGGTCATGTTAATTCGGTTTCTATTTTATAATTCAATTCCGGAGTCAAGTCAATTCATATTCTCGGAATGGCATGTCTTCGCTGAAATCCATTACCACTTTCCCACCTTACATTGTGTGTCTGATGCTTCGAGAATGATATTTCTCGTTCAAATGCTATCCATTTCATAATATTTATTATCCGTTAACCCTTTGGGACCTTTTGCAATTACGTTTTGTGGCCTGAAAACTCGAGAACTATATTTTGTGTTTAATATTTCTTAATAATATCCGTCAGTCCATTAGGACTTTCCATCAATATAAATAATATTCTTTTGAGACCGGTATATTAAATAAAGTGGAGACGGACTTTGCTTTTCTTATAGACTTACGTCAATAATATAGTTGTTTCTTTCAGCCTTTGTAATGCTTTTTATGTGACGGAAGCTACAATATTGGCGACATTATTTAACTCATTAGTTAAAAAATGAAACACAAACATTACTTCAGCAGTAAGCTCATTTATTAATAGAACAGTATCAAATGTAAGTGATTATTTGCCCTTTCATACACAGATGATCTGTCAGTATTAAATTTGACCACCTTTGACCTTCGTAAGGGGAAACAATTTTCAAGTCATCGATCTGATATGCTTCTGGGTCAAAACAGGTATTCAGGGTCATGATGATGCGCTATGATTATTTGTTAAATTAACTGGATTTTTGGTGATACAGAGTGGTATCTATATTTTGTTCTTAAGGTAAATCCAGATATTGTCAATGCGATTCAAAACCTTATTAATTCCAGGCCATGGGAGCAATTATATTTTCCTTTGGTCAAAGAAAATCCTTACAAAGAAAAGGAAAACAGGACAGTAACAAACGATTACGTTGAAGCAGATATTACGTTCCAACATATATAGAGTTATTTTGTATAGTCCTAAACCAGAGAAATTAAGTTGAATCACTTTCCAAACAATATGTTAATTTTAGTATTTTCCTGTGACTCTAATAATTTGGCCAATACTGTATGTACGTTGACATTAAGACATGAATACCTTTTGATACATGCTGAGTCAATATTGGGAAATGAGTATACCTGATCTGCTTTGAAAAGAGTTCTACGTTGGATTAAAAGAGAGAGTTGATGCTTATTAAATACTAAACCAAATTTGCTGAGACCATGAGTTTCCTCAATATTGATTATTATCCAGCTGTAATAAAGAAGATGATATATCGCTTACGATAAGAAAGATCTAAATGTGAAAAAAATATCGTTACTTCCATTAACAGTAATGTGAATGAAAATGTTTTATTACTTTTAGAATTTATCTTCTAGATATCTTAAGATGTATCAACTCATTTGAGCAA
>JAGDQP010048073.1:0-14848 GCA_022664845.1 Lepisma saccharinum
AAATAGTAATAGTAATAATTGTGAAGAGTACAATTTGTAATGTAAAATACTTTTTATGTCTACATTGTGTATTTCTAAGAAAGTCTCAGTGGAATTAATAATGAGCAACAAAAGTACATTGTAATGTAATTTACACAACTTTTTTCCTAAACCGAAACGGTATATTCTTAAATATTTACATCAATATAAATATACTTGTAAATATAAATTACAATGTACATGAGCTTTTACATACTGTTTTACACTTTAGTTCCTTTTGTATGCAATATTTTCGTTGCTTCCAAGGCATTCAATTTTTTCAAACAAAATGTCATTTGATTGATCTCCAAAACATATTTTAACTTATATTTATAACACAGACGGCAGACAGGCAGCCGTACCTAAATCTTATGAAATAATGGAGGAATGACGCTCCTCGGCGAGTACTCTTTCTGATATATAGAACTTAGTCAAGTATCCTCTTGCTAATGGATTATTTTCCAACAAATTCAGATTCCTAATTTTATCTTAAAGAAATTTAAAGTTGTTTTCATTCTTGTCCATAGATTGTGTAGAAACCACTGTATTTCTGCCAATGTGAAATCCAAACAATTCACTCTCAGAAGATTATCAGTGAATTCAATAGCTGTTCGGGTGAAGATTTGTATTCTCCTTGTTATTTGGTAACGTATGCCTGGAGCCATTATACTTTAAACGTCAACGCATTGCCTAATTGTAACGGTTATTGGAAGCGTTTCTTAAATTTCCAATATACATTTTCCGGAATATAGGTGCAGATAATTCGAAGGAAATGATAGGGAAGGAAGTGACCAGAGCCTCTATTATAGATACAATTATATATACTTTTCTTGATCATTCATTCTTTAGGCAGAACAGCATTCTCATCTTGTTAATTAATTAATCTTACTTAGCGTTTATCATTTATTCTTTTCCTGTCGTACGAGGATACAATCAACTACAATCGTGAAATGTTGCATAAATGTTATTCAGTTTTGTGTATATTATATGAGATAAATTGATACCAACAGGTAAAAAAAATGTCGGTTTTCTCTCCACGAGGTTTATGGAATTACTTTTGTTTGGACGATAAATTGCCTCAAATAAAAAATACCTTGTGGAAGTATTTTATTACTAAATGTCAATTACTTATCTAATTCTATTTTCCACACAAAATATGAAACTACAACATTGCCGATAATAGGTATTTGAAATACATGTATTTTCAATACTGTCTAACCCGGCCTGCAAACTACGTAGTCTAAACTTTTAAGTTTTAGCGAGAGAATTAAAACGTATGGTAAGCTTGTATTCTAGATAAGATATGTAACATATGATTATTGGGACAGGCGTAAGCCATAGTGCTGTTACCGCCCATAAAATGTATTTTATCTTTAACATATGATACGGGTGAACCGACGAATGGCTGGCAAACAGAATCCTGAGACGTATGGACTTATGGAACTGTGAATCATATTGCTAGAACAATCAGTAATTTTGTTGGTACATGATAATCAGAGAAGGACGTAAAGAACCAGCAAAAGAAATCAACTCTTTATCTCAAAAGACCGCATAGTGTCTGGCCTACATATATGGTTGGTGAGGTGTGATTGTCCAATCGTGTTCTGCAACCGTATTAGAGAATTACAAAGAAAATAATTACTTGTATGATTTCTGAATTAAAAATCGAAATTTACTACATTTTCGACATAAGATTACTATTTTAATAAGTATTTAGAATAAATCTGAAAACCGGATTAAGTGGAAAGATCAGAAATCAGTTATTCGTTCAATTAAAACACAATTCAACAGAAAATGAATTATTATCGCTTCCAAAGCCAGCTACAAAGAGCGCCTTTGGCAAGTGTGATACCCTCTACCATGAGTAGGTTAATACATGATGAGACATCCTGGACTTAACCGTGTAAAGGGAATTCTATTTCCAGTGAAGAATATCATTGACTTATGCCAGTCTTTTATTAGAAATAATGAAAAAAATCCAACATGTCTCATTATGGGGGACTGGTAGCCTGTGGATTAGTAATGAAAGCGAACAAGTGTATGCGTAATTAAGTACTGATTTTCTTTTCGTATATTACATTTTATGCTTATGATATAACATTCAAAAATTACTTATTTTGAAGATACAAAATTACATAATTGGGCACTCACATGTTCATGAACTCGACACTTTGTCTTTATCATGTGTACCGTCGATATCTTCTGGAAGGAAAAGAAATTACCAGCTGCATGCTATTTCTCTTGATGCAATGGAGCATTATTAGTCATACAAGTCCGAATGGGAAAAAGTTATACTATATTACAGCTACTTTCGGCAGGAGTCAAATGAAAATTAAATAAATAAATATGTGGTGTGAGTTCAGGTTAATCGTTGAGCATGATATTGTATCATTACTTTATGAACAAACTAAATTTAAATGAGAACTAAGTGTACGGTGGGCGTTCAGGTAGATGCACAACCTTGTGGTGTCACAGGGTCCTCAATTCCTGTCACATGCTGAGTTTTCCACTATTTTGTACTCCTACATATGGTGAGTTTAATATGTGTACTGTAAATTTTATCCATGGGGCACCCGAATAAGTTTTATTGGATGGAGAAAATATCGTGCAGCTTGCTTTCTTCTAATGACATATACAAGTAGACCTTTCTAATTTTGTTTTTTCTTAATAGAAGATTCTGGCACATCGTGTTCGTAAACTACATACTCAGATACCAGAACCGGTAGAGTCTTTCCTTCAAAGAGAGGGAAAGCATAATAAAATGAGATTCACAAAAGTAACCGCTAAAAGAAGGCGTCTATTTATACTAGAATGATGTAGAAAAACTAAGAAAGAATGCAGATACAGTTTACAAGTTTATTTCGAACTGAAATATGCCATAAATTTAAAACTACTGATGATAAGTGGTAAAATGTAGACAAAATATAAAAAGGATTTATCTTGAAATGATAAAATATTTACAAATCCACTGCAAAATAACCAGAAGAAAAACTGGAGATCCGTTTTTCCATATATTTAAAATGAAATAATGGAAGTAGAGATAATGCTCAATGTAATCACTTAGCACGTAATATAATGTGTAATGTTATTCCTAGCATTATTTTCTCAATTATATTATTATTATTATTATTATTATTATTATTATTATAAATTCTAAACAAGAAACAGTTTCCTTAGACACCTTACATGTATATGTTGTTTCTAGTTTTGCGTAAGTACACTAAATGAACAAATAAATTACATTCCAAGCGTCTCTAGTAGCACACCGTCTGATTCAAATATTGAGAGAATTGTACAATGTCCGACTTTTCGACATTTTATTCACAGTTTATTTGAATGAAACGTCAATTAGCGGACATTTACAGTTATCGGCAACTTTAAATTCGCTTTGTTTTAGTGCGTAAACTGAAGTGTGTTTGTATTGTAATTGTATGATTCCGGAGACGGCCATTTTTTCTCTTGTTTTCTTCAGGCTAATCGAATTCAGGCTAATCGAATGCTGGAATAGTACTTAAAAATAAATATTGAGCCTTAACTTTCCCCATTCCTTTTCCCACTTATTATGAGCAAGTTATCAAGTGGTGACATGTACTCTCAAATTTCGTAGAATTTCAACAACTTACATTAAAATTCCTTGAAAATTAACTATTGTCAAAACTGAAGTACTTTCTGCCTGAAATACTTGTTAAAATTCTTGTGCACGCTAATGGAAAGAAAATTTAACTATAAATGATACAATCAAATAGTTGAACTGGTTTACACTGAAATTTTTAAAATAAGAAGAAATTTCTTACTCAGTTCCCGCTAGATAGGGAGGGAGGAGAGTATGCAATTGTTTGGTTTCTATTTAATTTTCTTCGATATTTTGAAACGATAAATGCTAATCTTCTAAATAATTTTAGAAATTTGTAATTCAGAAACATCTTTATATTTCTCTTAACTGAATTTACAAAGCTATCGTTAACTGAACATATTTAGTTAAACAGGCTGACAAGGCTATTACACTTTAATGTAAAAGCACACAGGGACACAGGAAGTGTTACAGTTTCAGTGTTCTAATAACATCTTTCTCAGACAAAACACTAATCAACACTCTTGCTTGCTGTGTGTTTTTACAATAAAGTTAAGTGTAATACCCTTGTCAGCATCCTTTAATTAAATTAAGTAAGAATATAAGGCCTCAATAAAATTATATGATAATATTTGTATCTGTGAGTATTCATTTAGCAACCTGAACCTTAAGACAATTTGGCTACTATAAACATATAAAAACAATAATTACGTTACTTTCAACACTCCTTGTTTTAGAACAATGAAGCACATATATGTTTACAAGAGTAATTACGATTTGTATCTATTATTTCTCAATTATTCAGCAGGAAGGATGCTGCATAACATGGGTTCAATGCCGTGGGGGAATACTAAAGAGAGTGGGGGTCGGAACAGAGTTTATCCAAAAAATATATGTCCCATCGTTAGAAGCTCAGCTGTTTGTTTAGTCGTTCGTAGCAATTATTATTGATAATGTTTAAAAATAGTTTTTGTCTTTGCATACTGGTTTTATTCTCTTCTTCATTATATAAACATTTGCAAATAAATTCAACCCCAATTTGTCTTATTTTGAATGTAAACGCCATTTACAATTAGTAGAGAACAAAAATTTAACGTTCCGACTTAGCTGGAAAAGTAAAAAAAAAAGTTGGAAAATATGGGGTTCCATCCCATACTCATCAGCATCAAAAGTACAATAACCTAGAGAATGAAAGACTTTGGCCATGAGGAATGCGCTGGACAATATTCAATGTAGGCAAGTTATATACCGCTAACATTATTGCAATTTCATGTAGTTTTTTTCTTGTCTTATTACACAGAAGTTGAAAATGTGGAGATAATTTTGATGCTAGGCGACTTCAGTCAGTAAGTCCGATCCGAAAATTAAACAAACAGCTACACTTTCGCGTAATATAGACATATGATGACGAATCAAGTTCAATCTTGAAGCACTTGCTGGAGAAGGAAATCTTATTATTGTAGGTTCGATTCGCCTGCAAGTGACGACTTTGTATACTTACAATAAAAAAATTCAAAAGTTAGAATTTTGTGTTACCCATATAACCCATGATAACTTCGTACATCGTAGTTCAAATTATTGTGCAGAGCCCTTGATTAACGAGGTAATTTTAATCTTGCATGGCTATAAACTTACTTTATGATTCTTGCAGTCTGTTTTCTCAGACTCTATGGCACGCTAACACCCAAAGAGAAACTGATTTCAGATTTAGTTTTACATGGTGTATGGAAAGATTGTGGCCTCACCATATTGAAAGCTGCAAAGTTAATGAACGTATCATACCATACATACTGAGTGTATACAATATACAAATACCGTAATGCTTTAGCCGTATAAGATTATGAACTTTCTTACCAATCAAGACATTTAAACCCCAATTGAAAGTCTATTGCTGTCTAACTGTTTTTGTTGTGTGTGTTAAAGTCTAAGACCATATTGAAAAAAAAAACACCCTCAAACATACAATTTGTTCTTGTATGGTCCTATTTTTGAAAGAAGATACTTGCGAGGTACAACCTAACATCCGGTACAACCTCTTTTTTCACTGTGTACTACAGCACTTGTATGTGGTACAGAATAAATACCAATGCTGACTACTTAATGTGAACAAATGTTATTTTCCTCATGATAGTGTTAATTTAGGAAGATACAATTTGAACCAATGTTTTCTGCCAAAAGACTTCTGCCGTACCCTTTCTGGAGGAGACCTCTTAATTCCTCTTGCTAAGGCTTAAGGGAACCGGAGTAGACGCTTAATGTACAATCCATACGTTCACGTCGTGGGGCCTGTTAGTACCCAAGCAACTGCTTGGCAAGGGAACATGGATGGACTGCTCATCAACCCGCATTAGCAGACAGCGTAGTGAGTCAAATGTCAGCACATCTCCTTTCGTTACACATGATAGTACAAGTAAGGAAAAAGCCTCAGAGGACGGAATTGCCCGGAGGACGGAATGCAGTTGGCAACGGCAGCGGTCAGTCATGCAGGAAGTCAGAGGGTCAAAATGCCCGGGTTTGGACTATAGACTGCCAGGACACCGACACGGTAACTCGAACGGACTTATACGTGGCGACTTTCAACTATCAGTCAGTTGCAGAAGAGGACAAATTAGAAGAATTGCAGAATGAACTTAAGTGGCTTAAGTGGTACATCATAGGACTATCATAAGTGTGGAGGAAGAATGAAGAACTGTTGGAACTACAGTCAGGGCACACGTTCTACTTCAAAGGAACAGAAAATGGAAAACCGACAGACGTTGGTTTTATAATTAATAAGGACCTGAAGACACGAATCACAGAAATGGAAGGAATTTTAGATCGAATAGCACGGGTAGTGATAAAGATAAACAACAGATACAGTATGGAAATTATACAAGCGTATGCTCCAACAACCTCACACCAGCAGGAGGAAGTCGAAGACCTATACTAGGAGGTACAGAAGATTTTGGATAATAGCAAATCGTATTACAAAATTGTATTTTGAGATTTCAATGCGAAAGTAAGAACTAAGCAGACCAGTGACCCGAAAGTGGGACACTTTGGATTTGGCAAAAGAAACCAGAGAGGAGAGAAGTTAGTGGAATGCTCAGAAGCCAACAGACTGTTCATTTCCAACACATTTTTCAAGAAACCGCCCCAGAGATAGTGGACATGGAAAAGCCCAAATGAGACAAATAGATCTCGTTCTATAAAATAAGAAGGAAATTCTGCAAGACGTGTCTGTTGTGAACAGTTTCAAAGTCTCGAGTGATCATAGGATGGTGAGATGTAAGCTTAAACTAAATACTAGACTTGAGAGAAAGAAGTTTATCAAAGGAAAACCGCCAGTTTTAGATCTGGAAAATCAAGGAAAACACAGACAGACATTGGAGATAGAACTAAGCAACAGATTTAGCGCCTTGGAAGAGTTAGAGGATGAAAAAGACATCGATAGCAGAAATAAAATACTGACTGAGGTAATAAGAGAAACATACAAAGAAATAGCAGGCACCAAAAAGAAAAAAGAGAGCAAAATCTCAGAAGAAACTAAACTCTTGATGAAGAAAAGAAGGAATACGAAAGAAGAAGAAAATTACATAAAGAGGATTGAGTACATAGAACTAAATAAAACAGTAAGGAAGAAAATGAGAGAGGATGTACGAAGATATAACGAAAATCTTATTAGAAATACAATCTTGAAAAACAAGAGCCTGAAGAAAACCAAACAGCAGCTCATGATAGGGAAAAAGCAAATAATTGCAGTTAAGGGACTATACGGGACCGTAACACGAAATAAGGAAGAAATTATATACATATTTGGAAACCTCTACAGAGAATTGTACTACTCCGAGGAAGAACTAGGAAATGAAGACTCAGAAGGAAACGAAGTTGAAGTCCCAGACTCAATGAAAGAAGAAGTGGATAAAGTATTTCTAGGGATGAAGAACGGAAAATAGCCAGGAGAAAATGAACTCACAGCAGAGATGTTTAAATGGGGAGGTGAGAAGATGAAAGAGAAACTTGCTACATTATTCTCGATGTGTCTGAGGAAGAGAGAAATACCCTCAAGTTAGAATTATGCTGTTATCATTCTGTTGTACAAGAAAGGGGACAAAGAACGCGTGGAAAACTACAGACCAATTAGTTTACTGTCAGTCCTATGCAAAATATTCACGAAAGTTATTTTGAATCTTATTGAACGAGAATTAGATATTAACCAGGGAAGGGAACAAGCCGAATTTCGTCGTGGATTTAGCACAATGGACCACATACAAACATTGAATGAAGTTATGGAAAGGACTAATGAATATGAACTTCCACTGTGTTTCGGATTCATAGTTTTTTAAAAACCTTTCGATTCGGTCTCGTTGTCAGCAGTACTTAAATCACTGGAACATCAAAGCGTGGAAAGTGCATACATCAAGTTACTGCCAAACATTTATTCAACTGCCACATCTGTCATTAAATCTGAAATCAGTGTTTATCTGAGGTCTGGCATTATAAGGATTGGAGCATGACAGACGGGTCTTAGTTGTTATAGTTCATTTGAATCAATAAAGAGATTCTTAATTTTAGTTTTTGAATTTGTTGTAGGATTCCAACTCTTGAGAGTTACCTTCTGTAGTCGCTAATATTGCTTCCTCATAAAAATCTTAATGATCTTTATTATATCTTCACTCAATTGATATTTAATGAATTTCCATTTTTAAAAGAGTATGACGTATTTTCATATGTTGATTAAAATTCAGTTGAGGGTAGACTAAATTCAACTCTTTCGATTCGTCTATACAGTTGTATGTCTCGGTGGTTGTTGTTGGAGGCAGTATGCTAGCGTTTATTATCTTCTTGTTTGAGTCTCGGTTAGGGTATGAATATTTATGGATTTGTAGGTCAAGGGACAGGTAGAAGACGTTAGTTTATCAAAGCTATATGATATATATCTATCAGCATAAACAAAACACCACTAACGCTGTGGGACCACTGAGGGTTCAAGATCGGCTTGTGCCAAAGGTGCTTTATATATTGGCTCAGTGGTGGCTAGATACTGGCTTCCAGCATGTCGAGTTATCGAAAAATACGACGCCGAAATTCCCAGTTAAATAGATTATCTAGACCGGGTCAATCGGGTTACCGGGTCCCTTATGCTTGAGTAGCCCTATTACTGGGTCATCTAAAGTGGACCAGATTTAGCTGTGAAACACGCACAAACAGAGAGAGTGTGTGTAAAGAGAAAAATAAATAGATAGAGAGAAGAAGAAGCGAAAAACGCAGCAAAGACACCATAACAATATATCAAGAAAGAGTGGAAGACTAATGTAAAATATGAAAACTACATTATGCTTAACAGCACAAACTCTATTTACTGGGATTCTGACCAGTGATGTTTCGTAAGTTCTCCACAACGGACATGAATCTCTGTTTGAATACTTCAGTGTATGCGAAAAAGAAACTGACTGGTGAGGAATCAAACCCAGGTTTTCAAATTAGAAGTCCAGCACGATAGCGATACTCCACACTTGCCTCTATCCAAAACGTGTTTAACAAATGTAATATTGGTTCTTTCTAAGAATAATAACATGAAAAGGGAATACTTCAGGTCAATGACATGTTCTAAATTGTACTTGTAACCCCTTGAGACTGGATTTGGACTTTTCCAACAACATTCATAAATCGTCTGTCTCTCTATAGTGACTCAGGTGCTTCATTCCACAGTCCGAAATATTATCCGTTTTGTATGAGAAGTGATGATTAGATTGTTCACGATCGCTTTGTAAAAGAATCTGTATCTTAAACAGGATTTGAACCCAGGTTGGTTTGCTATCGTATTGAAGTGTCCAACGCGTCTCCCCTACTCCATCTTCCCATCAAGAGAGAGCAGCCATGATTTTCGAAGTTCAATGCGATAAAAATGTAACATTGAGTGTATGTGTTACATTTTGTCTGTATGTATTGTGTGGTAAGTAAACACACTGTATATGTGTCCTTTTTGTCATGTCGAATTATGAAATGAATATATTATGGCATTTTTAGCAACAAATCAAGTTTAGGGTAAGTATTGCCACATTAAGATACAATCATTTATTGTCTTTTATTTTAACGTAAACCAGCCTGACGAAGCTAACATCGCAAAAATTGTCCTTAGCAAATGGAAAAATTAAAACTTCAATTTAAATGTCTAATACACTTCGTGCAATATGGCGAGTTGAACGTAACGCAAAATTGTAACTTTTGAATTTTTTATTGTAAGTATAAAAAGTCGTCACTTGCAGGCGAATCGAACCTACAATAATAAGATTTCCTTCTCCAGCAAGTGCTTCAGGATTGAACTTGATTCGTCATCATATGTTTATATTACGCGAAAGTGTAGCTGTTTGTAAATTTTCGGATCGGACTTACTAACTGAAGTCGCCTAGCATCAAAATTATCTCCACATTTTCAGCTTCTGTGGAGTAAGAAAAGAAAAAAAAACTACATGAACTTGCAATAATGTTAGCGGTATATAACTTGCCTACATTGAATATTGTCCAGCGCATTCATCATGGCCGAAGTCTTTCAGGCTCTAGGTTATTGTACTTTTGATGCTGGTGAGCATGGGATGGATCCCATATTTTCCAACACCTTTTTTACTTTTCCAGCTAAGTCGGAACGTTAAATTTTTGTTCTCTTCTAATTGTAAATGGCGTTTACATTCAAAATAAGACAAATTGGGGTTGAATTTATTTGCAAATGTTTATATAATGAAGAAGAGAATAAAACCAGTACGCAAAGACAAAAACTATTTTTAAACATTATTAATAATAATTGCTACGAACGACTAAACAAACAGCTGAGCTTCTAACGATGGGACATATATTTTTGGATAAACTCTGTTCCGACCCCCACTCTCTTTAATATTCCCCCACGGCATTGAACCCATGTTTACGCTCACCAAGAAGTAAGTAAATATGTTGTGTAACGCTATACACAAGCTTATTCGGCAAAATCATGTATAGTATAGCTAACGACTTTTATGTATACGTTGCATCAGGGTTTCTCAACCTGGGGGTCACGACTCCCAAGGGAATCGCGAGACGAGTTGTAAAAATAAATTTATTTAGGATTTTGTAAGCTAAAACCAATACATTTCAGAGAAGGTATTTTATTTTACTTGTTTTCATGTTTACTAAAGGTAATGTAGTTAGTTGAATAGTTTTTCTCCAATATAGTTAGGATATGTATTACCAAATCAGCAAATCAACTGTCATGTTTTCAAATGAAAAGCAAATATTACAGAAAATAAAAAAGGACATAAATATTTAAAACATTAGGAAAGATTGCACAAGTTTACTAGGCTAGCCCAAACTCTGAGCCTATTTTGATTTAACAAGTTAAAAAATATCCTGTTCAATTTTTGTGATGCATTTTCAGTCAAAAGTTAGGTTCCCATTCTTCCATGCCTGGCGCTCTGCGGTGCACTCAACCTCCTATAAAACTGAGTACCAGTGTGTCCTTTGGAAGATAAAGGCGGTCGAGCGTAGGACTGACCACTCCACCTGACTTCGTACCGTAGGTCGAGAATATGTTGAGCCCTACCTCCACATCCTCCCTGTGCCGTTTACGGCCCATGTGTATCGCATAGGGAATAGCTTTACATTTACTTTTATTAATTCTTGTAACTGAGAAACAGACCGGTAAAAGCGGTAAATTTGCTAGTATTGCTCACAAAACCCACTTTCGACACTGGAAATAGTTTTGCAAAACAAAATTTTAACACCCTTTGGTGGTCCAAATTAAAAAGTGAAGTAAATCGAGATCGAGATATGCTACAATATTTTATAAACAGAAATCGGTGTCTGACTTAATTTCCTGGTACTAAATTAATAAAATTAGACAAGAAAAAGTGGTCTCCTGAATAAACATTGCTTTTTCCATAAGCGAGACTCACTTTTGAGTTTGAATTCCGGAAAGGGGGATTACAATTTAGTTTAGGAAAGTTATTATCAGCATCAAAACTTAATGGTCTTGTAAGCAACTGTAGAAAAAGTCTTGAAAATAATTCTAGAACTTTCGTTTTTACAGGCCTTTCTCTCAGTAACACGAATTGATAATATATGTGTGTGTGTGTTGAAGCCTTCAGGAGGCTATTGAATACAACGTTAAATAAATTCGCTTATTACAAAAAAAAAATACTTCTGGGGGTCGCGGGGAAAAGGCACCGTGCAAGGGAGTAGCGGAATAAAAAAGTTTGAGATACGCTGCGCTGGATCGATCCCTGCTCATGCCATGTGCCCTTTATGGTGGACAAACGCCGTGTGCGCATGGGCGGATTTAGTAGAAATACCCTGAGGGAGGGGCAATACAATTCATTTTATAGATTACAAATTCCGAAGCTATCGTTTAAAATGAAAGACCAGAAATGATTGAGAGGTAATGCCCATGCGTGTGTGTGCGTTTTCTCAGCGTTGTCCCGTTTTCTCCCACTTTCTTCTTTCCACCAATTAATCCCATCATCATGTATCCGGCCTAAGCCAAAGTTGCCTAAAAGGCATTAAAACTAAATTCAAAATTCAATTTAATTTATGCACGCACTGTCCTTTATTCCGGAAGCGGAAGAAAAAATGGGACACGAACTTTATTTCCAAAGAATGATTCACAAGGTTGACGCTGTGTAAAATATATGTACGCAGAGCTCGAAGTATAAGTAACACCGTCAATCGTCTGTTCGGCAACTGGCAGTTTGGTCTTGTATTGAACGCAGACAGATACTAATTCAGTGGTCCCGAGTTCAAATCACGGGGGAGGAACATTTTCTCATTTTTTTGTACAAAATGTATTTTTCTAAGTTCAAATTTATTATTAATAATTGCTTTCTTGCATTTTTTGTAGATTATATACAGTAAAATTAGTGATAGTCCGGTCGCTAAGAGCCAAATTTCTAATGAACTATGCACTTTGTGATTAAAAGGTGCCGTTTGGTACATAGGTCTCTTGACCCTCCTGAACATTTTCAGAAGTGGAGACATCCACTCCAGACCTGCAGGGGGGATGGGAAGGGGGGATAGGGCAGTCCTTTAATTGCTACTTAGTTATTTAATTTTTCTTATTATCTCCTTTATATATTGTTGTTATTTCATAAATTATGCTTAAATTCACTCAACAGGCATAGATAAAGTGTGCTGAGACAGCTACTTAAATATTGGGGTTCTAGGGACGTAACCAGGGTTTTCTCATGGGGGGAGGGAGTAAGTGGTAAAGGTGTGATCCAGAAGGTGATTATATTTACACCATTCAATTTTTCCTTACGTTCTCATTGGATTGGATTTTCCTTACAAATTGGAATGGGGTTGACTGCCATGACTCCCCGTCCCCCGCAGCTATGTTTATGGAGGCTTGGGGAAAGAATCCTTAAGTAAAACGCTGTTTGTGAATCATGTGAAGTAAATTCGGTGTGATAAGTTCCGTTTAGTTCATTGTTCATAAAACTTCATGTCAAGACATATAACATGTTTAAAGTAGCTACATCTGTGTTGTAGCCTTACTTTCGTTTACGGGAAGTCTAGATTCTTGTGTGTTGCCTTAGTGCTGGACTGTTTAATTTGGATATTTAAACGTTGGACTTAATTGTCGTCCCCGCCTTTGTCTGTCCAGCAATGGAAAAATCATTTCGCGATGTGGACCCGGAAAAATAAAAAAACTCACAAGTTACAAAATGTAATCAATTGGAATTTGTGCATCTTTTGTTAAGAAACTAACTCGTCTAAACTTATAAATCAAACAAGAAACAAACATAGAGCATCCAAGGATGGGTATGTGGTAATTTCTAAACAATTACAGGCCTTTTATGAACTGGACGAACTACCTTTAAATATCGGCATTCAACTTTTCGATGATGGTTCTGAACTAGAAAACACACTTCGGAAAAATAATGCGTAGTGGCACAAGAGTTGCTATATCAAATTTAATAACACTCAGTTGGATCGAGCCAGAAAAAAAAGAAGAAGGATGCAGTTGTTTCAAGTCCAGCTTACCCAATTAAGACAAGATGCCTGAGCCAACCAGAAAAAGATAAATTTTGTCTGTTTTGCGACGGCTCTGCAACTAAGAAATCCCCATTAAACGTAGCCCTAACAGATCAAATAGATGAAAGATTTCGTGCTGGTGCAAATTTATTGCGAGACACAAACATTCTTCGTAAAATTGATGTTATATATCACTCAATATGTTTAACAAGATTCTACAACAGGGTTAGGAAAGCTGTGATCAGATTTGGATGGTGGAAAAAATAAATCGATCAAGGCAGAACTGTTGGAGGGCATAGCTTTAGTTGATTTAATATCGTTTATGAGAGAGGAACAAGAGAACTCAGAGATCACTGTAGTGTTCAAAATGTCAGACATTTACAAAGTGTATGAGAAGCATCTTAAAGACTTCGGTATCGATGCAAGAGTCCATTCCACACGCCTCAGATACCGTACTTTAGATATGTGTCCTGATCTTGAATGTTGGGGAGAAAAGGGAAAGGAGTGGCTCTTGGTTTTCAAGAAAGATGTTGAAACTGCGGTAGAATCAAGTTGCCTCTATTTTGATTTGGAAGGGTTGGAGATGATGAGAACAGCAGAGACAGTACGTCATTACTTATTTAATCATGAAATGGATCGCTCCCCTAGATCGCTATTAGAAGGTAATCACAAAGAAAGCGTGCCCGAATCGCTGTACGCTGTACGCACTATGATTGTTGAAGGCCCTGGAGTTGCAGCTGAAAATAGGGATTCGTCAAACAGAAATCAGGCTACACTCACTATTGCGCAACTGCTCAGCTACAATACAGTGAAGAGGGTGCGACCGAAGAAGACAGGAGAGTTTACTGAAAATACCAAGAAAAACATAGATGTTCCAGTTGCCATCTACCTTTCTGCAAAGATTCATGCACAAACAAGGAAGAAAGAATTAATTGATATGCTATATATTCTCAGCTTAGGCATATCGTATGAGCATCTCCGAAGTATCTCGACTGACATCGCAAATGAATTGTGATCTTTGTACTCCTACGAACAAGTAGTATGTCCTCCTAATCTAAGAAAGTCATTGTTCACTACTGTTTGTGTTGATAAGATAGATGATAATATAAGCTCTAACACTTCTGAGACTTGCTTGCATGGAACAGCACTTTCCATCATGCAACACCCTGCTTCGAAAAACCCAGGTGATGCCAGACAAATTGTATTGCCACGTGCTTATGTCAAAACCAGGAAAGTAGCACGTCTTCCAGCAACATTTGAAACCGTTCCAGCTTTCTTTCTG
>JAGDQP010048074.1:0-14848 GCA_022664845.1 Lepisma saccharinum
TCGTTGTAGATGAAATTCCCAAGCCCCCTCACGAGCTATACGACCATATCACTTTTCCTCATACTCTTTACCACGTAGAATGTAGAAACCAATCAGATATTTCCATGTCTGACGATTTCCACGTTGCCGCAGACGTTTCATTCATTTGTCCATTACACCATCTGTTTTATCACTTCACACCCGGGAGGTAATTTCAACTTAGGCCCTTGCCAGCAACTTCCCGTCTCCTTTCTTCTATTCTATTTCGGCATGGACCATAGATATCTGAGATAAATTAAAATTAAAAAAGGCTCGCAGTGTCTTCATTTGTCCTAAACCCATTCCATATATCCTCATTATGATAAATATAATCATCACCTTTTTTTTAAAAAAAAAAATAATAATAATAATAATCCTTATGATTATGATCACAGATATAAATATCCTCCAAGTGACTCAATTAGTAATAAAGGAATAAAGTGAAAAGATCTGTTAGTCTTCTTTAGACCACCCTCAATTCTTACTCTGGATATAATTCTTAACATCCTTTCCGAGCATGCGTAATTGTTTAGAGGTGAATAGGAAAAAAAGGCCAATAATTACTTCTCCATACGTCTCATTGAAACAGGAGCATTTTACATCCTGCAAGGAAACAAAACAACAAATGAATTTAACGTTGAATAGACAACCGCAGAAAATATACTTATGATCCGAAGTGAAAAATATTGTTTCGATACACAGTTCAGAAACAAGAGCGATTATCCATGTGAATATTTTCAAATTATCAAGCAGGTGATTTTGTGGATTTGTACCAGGTCACTAAGTAAGGAAACATTACAAATTGTTTTCATTTAGGTGGAGAGAAAGAAAGAAAGTTAGTAAGTAAGTTAGTTATAAATAAATGACGGCAACATCGGATGATCGTTGGCCGGGCCGCCGTCCACGAGGTTGCGGTTTTGATTCATGCCTGCGGCATGTTAAACGCATTGCACTTGTATAATCAGGAAGAACCATGTCAGTGGTTACTAAAATGGCCCAAACAAAGTAAACTTACCTCCAACTTGGCACTGTATCCTCGCTGTTATGGAATCGTACAATGATATTGTCACCGTAATGACAAATTAAAAAAAAAATCTTATGATATATTTTACATTTGTATTTATTGAGAGGGTAACAATACATCTTTCTTTTGCTTTATTATTAATAATTAACAGTTTGTGTGATAATCATTTCATTTAATGTCTTCTTTTCTGTAAGGTTTTATAAAAAAAAAAATATTTTTGTTACTTTGATTGTGGCATCAAGCGAATTCTTAAAAAGGCCTCGCTGTCTTGAAGTTTCTTTGTATGCGAGAAAGGGGATTTCCCGTTCGGGTCAGAAACATGTCGCCACAAGCAGACTAACTTTTGTACCGAAGCTTGATTTTAATACACACGCCCTTATTTGGTAATAGCTTTCCTTTGTATATTACGTTATATGCTTATTTCTTTGTATAGTAGAACCATTAATAGGGTTGCTTTTCGTATTCCTATTCCTTGTATATATAACCCTAATATGTAATTACGTCACTATCGTAAACTCTGTGTGCGCAAGGCATTGTGGGTAATAGTATCTTTTAACCTACTGATTTGTCCCGCCTTGTGTCAACAATTGTACGTCTCGTGTAGATGACTTTGCGTAAGGTGCGTCGAAGTTTTGCGGGAATGAACTTTATTTAAGCGACGATGGACAAGACGTGAACCATTTCCTAAGCAGCGTGGATATACTGTTTACCTGTGTTGTTAAATATTGTAATTTTAGTGCAAAATTACGAACGAAATTTATGAGTTAAGTGTTATCGTTCGGACGTCTGCAATGAATTTGTGTTATCCTAAGGCAGTGCGATTCCCGATACCTTCACATTTTATGTCTGGCGCATTGATACTTAACGTCAAGTGTTCCTATCAGTGACATTGGTTAAACGAACATCGTCGTAGCATAAAGGAAGTGTTATTTTGAATGTTATTTGCACGCCAAATAGGTGTTTTTTTTTTATTATTATTCGCGAGCTGTTGGTTATAGTAATCCTTCAGTATAACTAAAGGGAACTGTACGAACGGGAAATCTAGTAAATCCCTTTCCGGCGTGTGTACGTATGATCGAGAGTGGTAACAGTGCCCGCACCTTGGTGATCCAAACAGCTGATTGTATAGACAGTACATTCTGTTGTTGTCGTTACGAAAGAAGAACATTGTTTCGCACAACTAAGTCAAACGCATATTTTGCTGTCATAACATTTGGTTTGACATTACTTTCTTAACTGTCTTGAACAAAAAGTTTGGTCGGAAAATGGAAGGATACTTAATCTTAAAAAAAAATAAAAATAAAATAAAAGGGTGTTGTCTAAGGCTCATCGATACCGTTCAGTCTAAACTTTTTAGCTTCGTCGTTATTTTTATTGCGTTAAGCTTTATGAAGTATATTTACCTTGAATACTAGTTTTAGTTGACTGACGGATCCGAATTTTCTTAAATCATACGCAACTGCAAGTGATCCAGTGGTTTGGTGCAAGGTGAAGTAGCGAAGTTTTCCATTAACCGCCGCGCCTGAAGGAAAAAAGGAGAAGAAAGGGAAGTAACCCCGACGAAGTACTTCCAACGCTGGATATTTCAAGAACCTGTGTCGTTAGTGTGAATTATTCCATTCCCCCCTCCCCCTTTTTTTTATCCTCAAAAGCATCGCTCAAAGAAGTGGATTCATAGTGGCTATTTAGATGTGGTGACACGTGAGTAGGTAGCTACCATGAACTACATTTATGCAAGCGCTTGCTAAGTAAAAACAATAACAAAAAAAGGGGGGGGATATGAAAATAGTTTTATTATTATTTCTTTCCTGAGTAGATATGAACAAAGTTATTCAAAGCATATTGCCTTGTATTCTTTTATTTACATGTGATGTTAACGTCTTCTTACTCCAGTGTTTATGCATTAAATAACATTTAATACAGCTGCGTGTGTTTACTTGGTCTCAACTTAAAAGTTAAAATAGTTGTCTGCATGTTAATATTTAAGATTTCGAGGGTGTGATAAATGTCAATGAGTTCTCATATGAAACGAGAAATTTCTTTAATGTCATCCTGACTATATGAATAACAAAGAGGCATATTTCACTTTACGTTCCGAGCTTCGGACAGTGGTAAACATCTCGACTTGTGATACCACCACACATGCGTGATAGCAGGGAAAACGAAATCAAAACGGTCTTGTTCGCTTATGTACTATTCAATGTGCGTGGAGTAAAGCAGAGCAGAGCAAGTCGAAGCAAAGCAGAAAATTAATGATTTCGCGCGATTTTGCTTTGTAGGACTAAATGTCGTGTAAAGCAGGTTTAATAAATACGTCACTTGAATGGATGCAAAACAAGCACAATCTAAGCACGTCATGCCAAGCATTATAATATATGTTTGAACTAGAAAATTGTGTGAACAGGATAAGGCCGAAATAACGTATGGTCACAATATGACGAATATGATCACTTAAAGGTTCGCCTATTCATATATAGGCTTCATCAGGTGGGAAAATAGGGTAAAAATCTGAAGGGATTAATGAAGCTGCCCGAAAAGTTGGCCTTTGTTCGAGCTCTACGTTGATGAAATAAAAATGGCGGTTCTGGGCGGAAACAAAATTGGTACAATGTTGTCACAGTGTATTGCGAAATGAAATGCTGTTACCTGATACTGGAACACAAGGACTTGGATGGATAATTATATGTATGGTTAAATGTTGGGAGTTACATATTTTAATGTTTATTAAAAGGTTATATATATTGAAGAAATTGGTACAGTATGAAAACATTATGCTTTCTGGTAAAAAAAAATAAATAAAATAAAAAATAAATCGTAATTAACACGGAATATTACAAACACTGGCGTTAACTTGTCAACACCTAAGTATCGGTTGCTTTTGGTTAAAGTATCATTTGAATTGTAAAACTGATACATCTGGTTGTTTATGTCTGGAATGGAGATTGGTATAAAGTAGGCGACCTTCAGAAAGATCATCGAAGTTAATTTTAAAATTCAAATCATTAAATCACTTCCAATCAAGCTAGAAATTCCAGCTTGTGTCCTATTTTTGACTGTTTGCAGTGTGAGTGGCAAACACGCCAAAGGGTTTGTCGCATGAAGGCCACTCTGCATTAGGCGGTTCAGAATGGTTTGTGTTGTGATGCCGATTCTCACGGCGGCTCGAATTGTAGGTGTAGACACCCTCCGATCCTTCAGTCCCATCCTACAAATGCGCTAATCTTCTCTTGTACGAGTGACTGCTAGCGCTAAGAACCGGTTCTTCTGATAGCAGTGCAATCCCGGAACTACTGCTGCCAATAGGTGTTTATACTACTGCGGCCGAGATGTCTCATCCCATTATTGCCATCATCTCACGAAAGGAGAATGCATCATCCTTTGGGAGGCCTATCATAAAACCTCGTTCATTCTGTATATTCATTGCACACTTGCAAAGCCTATCACAGTAATAATAATGCTAAAGAACAGTTCCACACATATGTAATGAAACAGTTTATTCTGCATACACAGTTACGTTGTACGCGCATTATTTGACCTGTGGTCACGTAACTTGTATCAACGTAATACATAATGTAGAGGTATCTGCTGTTCAAGTGTTATTAACCGATTGTAACTGCTCCGTGGTATTTGGATTTCATTTTCCATCAGTGTATTTTCATGTAGTCGAGGATCTCAGCTTACGAGTTCAAAATTCAATTTTTACCCCCTCGATCTTTTGTTTCATTCCGCAGATTTTGTCAGACATGCTTCTAAATTTTGTTCTTTTGACTGCATGAAAAATAATTGTGTGTTGGTATTTACGTTGCGGCTTCGACAATCGTGCATTTAGCGAAGAAAAATGAATTGTAAAAGAAAATTTGGTAAGATAAGTTTGAGAAAAACTTATATGCAGGATACATTTCTTTCTCTCCTATTCGCTGCGCTTCTGTACATGAAAACCGTATGAACAGTTTTTGTGTTATACAGCCAAACTCATTGGTATAATGAAATGAAAAAGACCCATCAGTAAAATATCTTTTTTTCTCGGGCTTACTGTGGGGACAGCTTCATGTCAACAGCAAACCGTGAGAAAGAACTTATTCTAGATTCTCAAGAAACTTACATATTGAAAATGTGCAGATATAGCATACTGAAACGACGCTCCCTCAGTTTGTGGTACAAAATGGAACAATCTACACGTAAAACTCACTCGGTTTGGATTTTTTTTTTGTTTGTTTTCAGTTTTTCACATACTAAGAAAGCTCATTGTAATAGTTTGTTACAGTGGTGAGTAGCTGTCCGATAAGAGAATCTATGGGTAAAAGACCTTGGAAATGTAACATAGTTATACATAAATGAAAATGATAAAAAGTACTACGTGACGAAATGGGTTATAATTTTTTACTAACAGGATTCAGCATGAAATTTCTTATATAATACAGAGATAAAGAAAGAGAGATAGCTCCTGCGTAGCCTAGTCGGTAGCGCGCTCGACTACAATGCGAGCGGTCCCGGGTTCGATTCCCGATGGGGGCTCAAATATTTCGGTGTTGACCCAGCATCGTGAGGACAATTGGGGAGCTGCTGTGAATAAAAGACAGTGGCGATCACAGTGAGAGCTTCGGCTCTCCTCTCCCAACCCGTCTGGTCAGCGTGGGAGCAGTAGACCAACTCCTCCCTTCGGGGAGAGGCCTCATCCACTAGTGGATTGAATATGGCTGTGATTTATTTATTATTTATAAAGAAAGAGAATCGAAGTCATGGTCTGAGGAACCAATGTATTAATAAAGAAAGTGGTAAAATACAGATATTGTTACATTCAGTGGCAGAATTTTGTGCTATTGCGAGAAAGTGAAATGCGGATATCTGGTGTTCAGTATATACATAATGTGAGCTAAATATTGTTTAGTTTAAGTGAAATTCTAAAATTTTGTATGCGATTCTTTTTTTTAATTCAACAAGAAGATCAAATAACAGTAATTCTTTCATAATAAAATAGTAAGGTAAATCAGTGTTCGACAAAATAAGAAAGCGACTTATCAACAGTGGAAGATGACTTCTGTATGTTTTATTTCAACGAAAACGTCGTGGAATCTCCAAACATTCCCCAAAATGTCTCCAAAATTTCAGATTTCTACGTTGTATCAAAATTTTATTTCGATTACTAAATCATTTGTTTATCATTCTGTAATTTCTTAAATTATTATTGATATAGGTACTCTTCGAAAAGATTCAGGGCGTTTGTAGCTATTTTTAAAATAATAAACGACGCCACAGATTGTTGTGAATAAATTTAATGTCAGATGTTCATCTGATAATTTTTCTGTACATATTCGCGCATCTGTAGTGGTCTCGTTCATTGGCCATAATCTGCACTTTAGGGTAATATTACCTCCCCTATTTCTCTATAGCAACACAGACAGCTGCAGTGCTTAGGTACGGAAAAACCCAAAGTACTTTTCTATTGTGTTGAATAATGTTTATGCCAAGTCAGGCGCAGCTAGGTGTAACTGAATTGAAGCAAGTTGAACAATGGATTATTTTTTAAAAAATGCTTGGCAACACTACATTAATCAAGACTGTTCCGACGGGTCTGAGCGAGTCTAGCCAAGACCTTTCCAACGACACCTCAGCTACGCATCTACTACTTGTGGTTCATGAGATATTTTGGGCACGGGTTGGCAGCATTGATAAACGGCTACCTGGTGACGGGAACACCCACAGTATATTGCTATTGTGTCAAGCTGCTATGTCTAAAGTAACCGAAACAATTCTTTAAAAAAATCATAAATATAGGTTGGCAACATTGGCAAGTTGAGTGCTTGGGAACGTGGACCCCTTCGGTTTTTTTTTTTGTTTTTTTTTGTTGTTGTTGTTGTTTTATGACGAATAATGCTTTTGCCGAGTTTGGCGCAGCTAGGTCAAACTGAATGAAAGCAATTTGAACAATTGATTTTAAACAAATGGGTTGGCAATGCTGAACTACCGCACCAATCAAGACGGTTCCGTCGGCTCTGAGCTAGTCTAGCCAAGATTTTTCCAACGACACCTTAAACATCTCTCTACACCGTGTAGTTCCTGATATATATTTAACTTCTGGATACGGACGGACAGACGGACGCCATGAGCGGGATTATAAGGTTTCCTTTACTATCAAGGGACCTAAACCGAAGACAGCAAGAAGCTAAATTTACTTTCTGAAATATTAAAATTAAATCTAAGTGCTATCTGCGTAATGTGCTGTAGTGTTGTGTTATATTTATGTCTAACCTTGTGTAAGTTAATTTCTTTGTTTGTTGTTGATTTCTTTCCGTGTTATAGAAAAACACCCGGTGGAGAAAGGTACAGGAAAGCCGCTGGTTGTAACTTGGGAGAAAATGAGTAAATCTAAGCATAATGGAGTTGATCCGGAAACAGTAGTGGATGAACACGGAGCAGACACTACTCGTCTTCTCATTCTAGGAGATGTTGCTCCAACATCGGAAAGAAATTGGAATACAGTCAGTAGGTAGACATATTTTCCACTTAGAAGTTTTATCGTAAACATTGTATGAGCTTAAAACAATATGAAAATTGTAGAGTATATTAAAGAAAAAAGTGCAGGTGTTAAATAATTTAAGGTTAAGGACTATTTACATGCGTAACATTATTTACAATATTCAGAGACATTCTGGTATTTATTCTTTAGAAATATTATTTTTATCGCAGTGTATAAATTTTCATCTGGAAACGTATATTAATATTTTCGTCTTTGTATTTTGTAGTACAGTACAAGTAAAATTCTGCGTGCGTTAAATTAAGGACAGTTGGTAGAACGGGCAGTTTAGTAACATACAACCTAAATATGTGTTTGTTTAGTGACTAAGATAAAACAAGGAAACATCATAATCAAGACCATCGTTGTAAACCGAAAGTCTCTCAGTTGTGAGATAGAAGTATTACCTGACTCTGCCAGCAAGAATGGAATATTTAGTTACAGGAACGAACGTAGTTTTCAAAAGTGAAATGTAGAAATAAAACATGATGAAGGAGATGCCAAGGAAATAATAGCAGGGAGTAACAGTGATTGTAAGATGTGAGTAAAACAGGGAAGAACAGAAGTAAGATTGCAAACAAAATAAAGTTTTTAGGAAATGTTGAAAGTACCTAGTAGAATTCGAGTAAAGTAATGAGCAAATCACAGAAACGAAGGGAAGAAAAAGAAACACGAAAAAAATAATAATAATAAATAACGTAATTTAGAAGGAATGGTATTTGAGGATGCTGATTTGAGAGTATTAGTTGATGAGGAAACTACGTTGGATGTATAGCATACAGGAATTGATTATTTGGGGCTTGAAACAGAGAGTCTGGTACGTGAAGGATACAGAATTTGTTATTGACCCGGTAAGATAAACAAGAGTGATGACACATTAGAGATGATTATATCGACAACTAATCTGAGTGTGACAACTTCGTTAGCCATTTTTAATTGCAATTCCTTCTCAGATATGTAATATACAATATATTTGCACAGAATGCCACATATAATGCATATATTAATCCTCGTTACAGTTGAAATCAAGATTACTACTTGTCTGTCCCGTAAATACAAAGATGTCTAATAATAATAATCATTTTTACACAAAACTAAGAAAAGAAGAAAAGGAAACTCGAGCCAGGATATCACTTTTATAAATATCCTAATGATGATGACTGTATTGACAACGATCGGAATCTATTTACATTGAATGGCTTGTATGCATTAACATTATTTGTAACAACGATCAGGAAGGTATTAGATTTATACTTAACATTACACATTGCATATTTAAGAAAAGGAAGTGAAATATTAACAGTCAAAATTATTTATGATCCATAGTTAGTAATTAGAAAATACAGATATTTTCTGTGATCATAAATCAGTATTCGTGTGTTTTTTTTTTTGTTTTTTTTTTCTCCCTGTCTTCAACTAAGAATTCAGTACCTAATGTCATTTGGACTCAAAGTAAAATTTGATATTGGAATATTTGATATCTGAATCGGACGATAGAATTAATTAATTAATCGATTAAATATATTTTTATCAGTATATAAAGGATAACATAAAGTTGAAAGAAATGTTACTTTAATGATCAAGGTATTTAGACAGCTGTATGAAGAAATCACACATAAGTGAAAAGATATCAACGTTTTGCCAAAGGCATGATCACGGCAAAGAAATGAAAGAAAGAATAGAAAGGACTAGTGACGAGCAGTGGCTGTACTTCCAACTGAAAACTAGGTAACAGAGTGGCCAGGTCATGAAGGCGGGGATTTTACTGAAGTAGACAGAAAAAGCACAAAAAGGTGAAGAAAATAAGGAGAGAGTAGGTAAGAAGGTTTCTGAAGGAGTTATATAGGTAAAGAAACAGCAGGATAATAATATTACGGTAATAATAAAAATGAAGAAAATATATAATGAAAAAACTAGAAGGTGATTCTTCACAAAAGGTGGATTTTGGACTTTAGTTTTTCGAAAAATTAAAGTTACGTTATAAGTAAAGATATTTCGTTATAATTCTTACAGAGTATAACTTATATGAAAAACACCTGTGTCCGAGCTAGCTGAACACTACTTTTCAAATAAATGTATTTTGTAAGAAATCAGTGACTACGGAGGTGAGAACATAAATATAAGAAAGAAAATAATAATTCTCGTAGGATTATAATTTGTATCACACAATAATTATCCTCTTCACAATGTAATATTATTTAGCAATCATTTTCAACATTTCAAACAAAATTAGGTATGGTATCTTACATGAATGCGCTATAGAAGCAGTTTTGAAAAGAACAAGAAGTCCTTGTAACAATGAAACATTGTTTTCTTTTGGGAATTATATCATCAATTGTTAAAATTATTTGTAGATTTTTTTTCTCCGTTCACCTCTGTAGTCAGCTATGAGTAACGGAGGTGAGAACCATGGAGCTGAGAATTTTGCTAATAATAAACCAGAAACTTTGAATTTATAAGAACTTAATCTTTGGGTAACGGAAGTGAGGTTACAGTGCGGGAACAAACATTTTCTACGTGGAAAATTATGTATAATAACGTGCTTTTTGTATATTGACTATACAGAGCTGAAGAATTTGAGTTACTCTTGCTTTTCATAATGCTAAGTGGTTCATTTTATTGTAAGTAAAAATACTGTAGCATACAGTAGGTACAAAATTGTACTCAGGAACTCACCACAGAGGTAAGGTTTCACGCCTTGTGGACCAAAATAGGGGACCTTAAAATTCTTTAAAATTTTTCAAACATACGAAAACTGTTTCATCATGCGGCACTTTAACTATGTGCAAAAGCGTTAATTTCTAAAGTTTGTTTTCAAACTCCCACGCTCACGGGACATGAAAATCTATCTTTTGCGGAGAATCACCCAAGAAGAGAAAGGATAAGGAAAGAAAATTAAACGAAAAACAATATAGGAAATGATGATGATCATGAAGAAGAAAAATTGGTACGGAGAAGATAAGAGTGGTATACTCTGATCCCATCTCTTCCTAACTGTCAAGTGAATCAGCTTTGAGAATTTTCAGTTACTGACAGGGAAGATTTCGCCAAAGTACGGGCGTGATGTAAAGCGTGTTGTGATGTGGAGAGATGTAGTTTTGATTTGGAGGATGAACAATGATTGTTGATGCGGAGGGTTGAAAGTATCGGAGTTTCTCCAACGTAGAAAGCGGACATAGACTACATCGTAAAAGGTAAATAAGATTGGAGGCATGGAATGTGTACGAGTACGTCTTGTGAGTGATGGGATGCTCGAAGATCAGACTGAAATTAAGGTAGACAGGTTCTGCAATGGGATCTTTTGCACTTATCGGATTTTGAGGAGGACTGTATGAGTCCAATTCTGGCAGGTGTTGTGGTGCAAATAATTTAAGATAAGGCTCGCAAGTTCCTTCACAAGTCACTAAACGCAGAAAAAGAAATCGGCAAATACACACACACACACAAACACAGAGGCGCATAAGAATAGATACAACGAACATATTATTTGTGGTAATGTTATTACATAGGGATTGAACAGTGGCGTATTGTTCTTATATTAAATAATGGGAACTATGTGAAGAATAAAATGACTGTTATATTACATGCTTACGTTAGAAAAGTACGTTCATTTTTCCTCCCGAGCAATTTTAGGAAAGGGCTCGGAACAAATACAGATATTTTGCAAAGGACTCGCGCGAGCTCCTTCGAGCCCCCTTCAGCACACCCCTGAGTTCTGGTGAGGATGGCGTTTAGATTCGTGGGCCTGCAGTAGTGTGTTCTGGGTCATGACGAAAAGCTCTTTTCGTCAATACATATATTTTTAGTTACATGGGCAAAAACTGCAGTTGGCAAAATAATCGCCACTCCTCACCAGCCCTCTCTGTCTTTTTCATTCCTATTATGTGACCAAGCGTTTGGTAAAACGTTGCTACCTTTCTAAGCGTGTGTGAAGTGCGCGTACACCTGTCTCATCTCCTCATGTATAAGTATCATGTTTCCCACCTCATTTTATAATTTATATTTTTAGTTTTTGCTACTCCTCATTATTATTAATATTATTATTTTTTGTGAAGTACTATGTGCAAGAAGGGTAAAGTCAAAAAAGATCACTATTAACTGATGCGACAGGGTGACGTATTTATATATTAATGTAATGAAGTAATTTGTTATGCTTCTGTGGTTTGTAATTAACAAGGTGAAATACCTATGCCTTCTGGTACTCTAGTATATTTGTCCTTGCACTCACAGGTTACTTCGTAAACACCTGAACTAAAGATCGGCACTACATAATAAGATTTGAATTTTGTAAGCTAAGATAAAATGAAGTGTATGGGTGGTAACAGCACTATGGCTTCCCCCCTCCCGGAATTTTTTAAGCTGTTTTTGAATAGTGATAGGTGGTGTTTCAGCTACATTAATACCATTCGGTAATGCCGGGAAAGGTAGGTATAGACACCCACTAGTCCTTTGTACTAGCTTGTTAGTCATTCTTTTTAAACTGTGTTTAGTCTTATTGTTGAACATTTGAGAGATTCATCCAAAACCGATGCAATGTCAGGTCTTTCCAAACATCGTTTTGCTACCAGACATAAAATAGGAAATGCTAGGATTACTCACCGCTCAAGTAATGTTAACGACCTTATGATTCTTGAAGGTTACCACATTAAATCACTCAAGCCTGAATTAAACAAATTAAGCATTGACACCACGTCACTGGGTAGAGACTGGGATCAACTTTTAGATAATATTAATACACGTATCTGGCAACACTCATACCATCTACATTCTGATGTTAGGTAGCCGCCATTTGTGTTTGACGAGCCTGTACAGGTGCATATATCCATCTTAGCTCCCTGTTAGATGTTCCTATCCTGAACTTTTTCCTTTTAACCTTGGGACCGTAGAAGGCAGTAGTACACTGCCTAAGACCCATCTAGTTTTTAGTTCATTTTCATAGTGAGGTTTCCTGGTACACACGGTACGTGTGATTTTTATTTTATTATAATAATTTAGGTGTTTTTTGTATAGCTTTTCCAGGTATCTTGAATTGGCAGAGACGACTTTGGTTAACAATAGGTAATTTTCTGAAGGTGAGGTCCGATGTGAAAGCAGGTAAAGATGTTCCAATATCTCCCACCTTTGAAGAGGAGGAAGAAAAGATGTTCGACAATCGAAATTACTACGTTAAGGGAGCAACTTTTAACTATCAAGTATCGCATCAATTAAGTGTTGCCATATCCAAGATGCAGGGACTGACCAACAGCATTCGAGTAAGCTTGTGTCTATAATTCTTAGTAGAATAGTTATTACACACTAGGACATCCCTGTAGGGTACTGTATTCTACTTATAAAGAATTTAATAAGTAACAATAAGTTCTAAAACTGTTCTGCTTTTTTCTTCGAGCTGTAAATATATAATATGATCCAGCAAGATGCAATAAGTTCCTCTGATCCTCACCAGGATGTTACTAAAGCGTAGCCTCACCTACCGTTAGTGTTGAGAACTACCTGAACAACAATCGGAAATCTGGGAACACGCAATATCATAGAAAAAAGCATATTCTTTAGTTATAAAATTTAGGAAACCGAAAACAAAGGCTTACTTAATTTCTCTGATATTATGAGAATCGCTTAACCTCATGCGTTAATGGTGAGGTTCGACCCTTGGTTATCTTGAATACGGTTTATCAGTTTCTTCAGTTCCTCCAGACGAATGCCTACACATGGTATCTATTGGTCGTTTGAATTATATCATTTTGCTTCAGGTCAGGAACAGTTTTGCTACAAGATAATATTTAGTTGAAGATTTGCTACAATGTTCTTTCCTCTCACCACTTCACACGTGGACGATAATATCAGTTAAAGCGTTTTTTTAACGTTTTCACTATGGGATATTGTTCCTTCTAAGTATTTATCCTGCTTGTTTACTTTATAAATATTATATCATACAAGTCTTTTGAAGTCATGAATTTCATTAAGAAGGTAACAGAAAAGCCATGAATTTTGCACCTGTAAATTCGATGAACTACTTACTAGAATACAAATTCTAATAGCTACAATTTCTATTCATTTTTACGAAAGATGTGCTCTCCGAGGGACATTATGCTTAAGGCTTGCTACTGCCATGAATGTAAAGTTTGAAAGATGGTCAGAGAATTGTTCGTGTTTTTCTTTCATTTTTAGCACCGGGAAGGATGCTCATGTTAATTTTAAAACTAATTCTGTTTGTCTTTCTTCCAATTAATTTTCTCTTTCTCAGTGTTTTTAGAATTTGTAATTGAGTGATATGATAGTGTATTGATTTTTCTCATTAGAAACTGTATGCAGAACTTAGAGTGAGAAACTACAATTATTCCCTCCCTTCACAAGACGTTCGTCTTAACTTTGTTTTCAATGGCCTAGAAGTAATTTCGGAACGTATTTTAAATGTTGTTATGTTCGTCTGTAACGACGGTTAGTATCTCAACGAAAGGAAGTAGAGGAAAACTGACCTGAAATCAGTGGCTGTTATTAATTTGGTGATGTGGCAACCTTTCTTGATGGTATTTTTGAACTGTATGTACTTCCGTGTAATTGGACATACAACACTCAAATGTTCAATCTTTCTTCATGTTTACTTCCGATACACCTAACAATATGTGACTTGCCTCTTTACGAACGTAGTTATTTTTCTCCACTTACATAATGAGGGACTGTAAAGTTACTGATGCTTTTTGCTTTTCAGTTGTTGTAATTTGAAACTTGGTCAATTTCATATGTGATCACGAAAAGTCGTGAAAGGAGACAAATTTAAAAGGTAGATCTCACAAGCGAAAAGTTGAAGCTTCCAACTTATTTATTCATTTATCGTGTATTGTCTGCTTGTTATGGTTTAAACATGATAGTAAGTGAGAAAAAAATCTAAGTTTATCTCTTAAATCATTGAAGTAGATTTTGATACCTAACAGAAGCAAGTTGGGTATAATATTATTACTGACGTGAACAATTTCTCTACTTTTTGTTTTTCCTTTTGGAGAAAATTCCTGCTTCACTTTTGGACTTGAATCCTTATTAACTGGAGCTATTGCGTAAAAGGCGAGACAGAAGACAGGAAAGTTTTGAAGAAAGAAATAGCTAACTTAACTAATGTGTATCCTCTTTACCATGTACCCAATAGGCAACAAGTTAGGTATTTCGTCCTTCAAAACGTTCCTATCTTCTGTCTCGCCTGTAAGTTGACTACATGTTTTTGAACAATATTCGGGTTCTTTACGTCGCGCTTTGATATTTATTTTAATTAGCTTTTTGGTTCTGCTTAACTTTCTTGCTCC
>JAGDQP010048075.1:0-10784 GCA_022664845.1 Lepisma saccharinum
ATGAAATGGTTTTCACCATTATTTTCTTTTCGTACAACTACTTGCGACAGCATTTCATCGTTGAATATTACAACATTGTGCAACAAAGTAGGGAGAAAAATTGCTGTACTATTGCACGCAACCAAAGCAACATTCTATTCATCCCATGACATTTATATATTCACCTTTTTATTGCAGTTGGGAGGGAAAATGTAATTATAATGGAACAGAACAATAATAAGTTAATGGTAACATTGCTTGTTGTTCTACCTTGAAATAATTTTATGATCTATAAGTATCCTTGGGTCAGATGAACCCATTGTAGTTTGTCATTATCCTCCTTTGGATGAACACGTTATTCTAAGAACGGTATCTACGGTTAAAAGAGGATTCCTAACAGGGAATCGAATCCGGGGTCTCTTGAATACAAGACAACGAGTTACCGCCCATAAAATTTATTTTATCTTATCTTACAAGATAACGAGCGAACCACTCATCTCCTACAATGAAGTTTTCTCTGTAGAAACTAGCTAGAAAATGAACAGAGAAAAATGGCCCGTTTCCTGACCGAGAATCAAACCCAGGGTTCACTATTACAAAAGAAAAATATCAGGTAGCTGTTCTACCATTGAACTATCAGCAACTATAGCTTCACTGGCAATCCTGTTATTTGAGTGATGCTCGAATGTTCTATTACACAAACTAATACATTTCTACGGAACTAGTCGTTCTTACAATTGTTCTATTGGACGTACAACATAGCCTGTATCTCTAACAGAATAAAGAGCACTTCAACTAGAAAGCTACCTGTGTTTTCTACAAAATGTATTATAATACCGCGAAAATTAACAGTTTTCTGTTAGCCTTTTTCCAGTTTACAATATTCCGTAAGACTATTTACGCGGAAGCTTGTAGTTGAGTAATAAAGTAATCAATCAACACTCGGGGAACGTAGGTTTGCTTCCCAATTAGCCGAGCGAACCTTTTGGTTTTTGTACATTAATAATTGGGTAAGTTGACGGAAAATGATTACTTCCAAGTTATTTTCGGAGTATTAGGATCTTTATATAAGTTGGGAACTCTATACAAGTGTTGTATATGAAGTGGGTACGTATTAGTGGTTTGTGTTTTGAAGATATTATGTTACTTGAATGGAGAATTAATTCTTACAATATGCTCAAATGTGTTGGTGTTATTTTCCATCTGAAAAATAAAAAAATGTTGTACGAATTATAATGGAGAAGTAGTGAAAACATTTAACTCATTAAGAATCTTCATTCGCAACACTTCAACGTAACATGGCGAACTACTTGCGCATGCTGCTAAATATCAGTGTTGCCACTCTCAACAAAATGTTTGTTTCGAGAGCAAATTAACATAGATATTAATATGAGCACAGACAGGGATGGGGGTGACAGATTAACAAGTAGAATTTCAAGTTAATGTATGTAATTGACCTTACTATGTCTTCGGAGAACTCTCCAAGTATAGTACAAAAGAAAGCTTCCCCAACTGAAATACTACAGGTGTCACCTTTTCCAGTTCAGTCAAGGATAAGAGGAAGAAGAAAACAAGCAAACGATCTTACTTTATCAGACCCAAATATGGAACATGCAACGAATAAAAAAACAATGTATCTTACACTGTATTGCGTTAGCTCTTCTGAGAACAATGTAAAGCTGTTCTTCTAAGACGATAGACAGTTTTCTATTTATGACTACTGGTTTTACGAAGATCATAACACAGAAAATTGGATAGCATGTCAACACTGTTCTGAGTAGTATTACAACACCTACACAAGTACAGCGAATGAGCTAACATTTCTTTGTGAGAATTGGTATTGAGTTACAATCTCAACGGAAACTAAAGTTTAGGAATGCATTCTGTTCCTGTTGAAATATTTTTCACATGTGCTTTTTAGTTTCGTATCCTTCAACCTTTTAATTTGTTTGTTTAATGGCAAATTTGGACCTTAATATTGCAAGGTATTATCCAGTGCAGTTATAATACTATTATTGAGTTACGAAATAAATGGAACGAAAGCTTACGAGAGGTCTTACTTTTGTTGAGGTGCGTATTTATCCTGTTATCCTTGAATTTTAAACCCATCTTTTGTTCTGTGAACAGTTCTTTAGTTCTCAAATGTGTAAGGAAAATTGGGGATCAAATGACGATGGCATTTTTTTTATCAAATACATTTAATTTATTCACACTATCTGAATCACACGATGCAGAAGAAATCATTTCAGACCTAAAAATGCGAGGGTTATGCTTCCATTTAAAATTTTTTCTTGGTACATACTTTAATTTAAAAGATGTTTAAAGAAGTAAAACTCAATATAGGCTAAACCTAATTAATCAATATTTTTCCAATTACCGGTATCAGACGCATTGTCACAGCCTTGAAGACAAAGAAACATCTTCATAATATGCAATCATTGTATAGCGTTTTACACTAAGCATATTTTCTTCCTCTATGACAAAAATAGTGCAAGATTGTACAAATTTGATGTGGCAAGATTGTAGTAATAGATAGATTGTTTTAACGTCTACGTATCAGAACTACATCACTATTTTACATAGAATTCTGGAGCTCTTAATACTTAATAATTCTGGAGTAACTTTGATTGAAATTTAGAATGATTTAGTGAAGTTTAGTGTTTTGTGGAGTTACAATTTGAATTTATTTTGTGGCGTTTAGGCATCTAAAGTTTATCCGGGAAAGAGAAGAAGAAAGGATTCGGGAAGGTGTCGATCAGGACCCATGTTAAAGGTGTCATCGCGGCATTTGCCTGGTGTGACTGAGGAAAACCCCTGGAAAACCTAAGTCAGGATGGTCGACCGCTGGAATCAATCCAACGATCTGTTCCGTGATAGTTATGTTTTTGTATAGAATTTTAGACATGGATTAGATAAAGAGATGGTTATTTAAGTTCCTTAGAAATAGTTGATGAAAAAGTTAGAAACACTGAATTAGCATATTGAGATTTATATTAAATTTCAATATGTTTAAAGAAAATACGAGCATACGATCTCGGGTTCAAATCCATTGGAATCAATTGAACGGAGTGGTTTGGAGTCTGAGTTAACGAAAACTAGGGTGACCAGGCATACACTTTTTTAAGAGCATTATACTCTTTTATTGTTTAAAAAATCTATACTCTTTTCTGTTAAAAATGTGTTCAATTATACTCTTTTCCTTATCTTTATAACTTTTAACGTATTTTATGGTTGAATGTTTTGCATATTTCTAAATTCCGAATACTTTATACAGGAAATGTTGTTAAAAGTTGAATATAATCTAATCTAATGTGAGAAAGCGTGCACGTACTGGACTTTCAAGTGCATTTTTGACTGTAAAACTATAATGTATTTATCGCCAATATTACCAGAACGCTTGAACTGCTGCTGTGGCAATTAACCATTTTTTTTCTAGTGTTCTAGCATCTGCTAACTTTTCCAAGAGCGTCAGATGAAGTCTGACTATAACGGGAGATGATATATATTATGACGCTGGCTAGAACGAGCTTACAATTATCGAATTAACAAGGGAAGTCGAAGCAACTTCCAATTGGAATATTATGAAAAAACGAAAAAGGAGGATATAACGAGAACTGCAGTTTGTTCTACATTTTGAACTTCTGAGGAAGTATAGAGACAAAATACGGGTATAGCTTTTTTCATTTTCTGCCTGCTTTATAGGAAATAATGGAAGGAGTTACCAGAATTAACCTTATTTACATATATTTGATGCTTCCATGCGTCCCTCTATAGCAAATATTCTTTTCCATCAACAAATTTCTGGTCACCCTACGAAAACTTTCCCATCCTTAGAAACTCGTCAGCTCGCTTCCGACGTTATGCACAATAAAACTAGATAAAGATATAATGATAATGAATATATCTTTTGTGGTTGTAAGGTATGTTGTTATAATATATCTTGTATAATTTTTTCTCCCATCAGTGATACTTGGACCACTGTTGAACTCAATCCTTCGATTGTGTATGAAATCCATTTTGTTCAGGTGTTAACTTAAGCAGTAAAAGGAAAAAGAAATCCATCTCTCCAATAAAAAATTGATTTTCTCTTTTCCTCTGTTACCTTTCTCTTTTCCTTGTCTTCTTTTCTTTCGTTTACTTTAGTTTCTTTCGTATCTGTTTATCTACGTGTCCCTTTTGACCTGAGTCAACAGTCGTATTGGTTAGCGGGGAAGGAGAGAAAGATGTGTAACGGAAACGAAGCAGCACCCGCAGCATAGACATCTTTGAGCGACGTCCGACAGATGGCTCTGGTTGCCTAGCAACAGTCAACAAACACAACTGAAAAGACCTAGTTTATCTTTACAACCGAAGAGTTTTTTTTATTTTTTCGACAAGCGAACGAACATATTGAATCGAAACGAAGTTTTAACAAGAATTTCCTGGAAAAAGAAAAAGAAAGCAAACAGAGAACAAAAAGCTAAAAAAGAAGAAGGAATTAGAGATAATTCTTTCTGCCTTAGTCTCGTAGAAATACCAGGATTATTCACACACACCGTTATCTTATTCCCTCGTGTGTGTGCGTGTGTGTCTTTATGCTTCGTATGCTACATGCAACTGTTAAGAGATTGCAGAGCTTATAAGGATAAAAGAGAAATGTTACACCTCGTGTTTGTCACGGATTAGGCGTGTCTAAATATTAGCATGGTCACCCCTCCCTCTCACCCAAATGTTTCTATACCTCAAAAGACACAATCATGTTTTCAACCATATCAATATCTAGTAGGACAGTTAAAAAAAAATGCAGACACGCTAAACATTTTTTTAACAATTGAGATTAACGTCCTGAACGACCTTGTGACCTTGAGAGGACTCTTACAATTTATGTTGAAGAGAACTGAACCAGAGCTGAAACCTGGGCACTTTTGGTGACCCGACCTGACGCGGACATATATGTGACGCAATGATCCGGTCCAAAACTTGACTCGATTGCCCCGGTCTTGACTCGATTGACTTTTGTGCTCCGGGGGTAACATCACCGGTCCCGGTTACCCATGAAAGAAACACTGTTCAAATTCAATTCTGAGCTTTAGATGTCTAAAGGCCATAAATAAAATTCAAATACCACAGTGTATAATAAAGAAATGATTAAAAACTCTGCTTTGGTCTCTTGGTCACCGGGTCCCAAGCACAGACCTGGTAACCCGACGACCCGGTCTAAAATTTAACCTGAATGAATCGATTAATCTGTTTCAGCTCTGATTCGAACCACTCCACGCAATGAAGCATCACCAGATTTGAACGCGGGATCAGAGGCAAAGAAACCAAATCTCAACCATTCCTCCAAGCAGGGTTATTTGTGTTCCTAATTCACATTTCACCAATCCCGTGTGGTCCAGTAGGTACGATCGTTGCTACTAATCGGAGAGATGCTGGGTAGACGGAAAGGGTTTGAATCCTGCTCATACCAAGTGACATTTTCCTCGTTCCTCTCAATGGCATCCGATACCTTGATTAGGCCATAACACTAATTTTCCTACGGAGAGAAACTGGCTGGACAGTTATAGCCAATATTGACCCGGAAGGTTCTCTGGAGTGAGTGAATTGTTATTAACGTCCTAAACGAGCTGGTGAACTTCTAAGGACTGGACCTACAGTTATTGGTAAAGTGGACAGCGAACCACTATGTTCAATTGACCCCAGCGGGATTTGAACCCGTGACCACACGCACAGAAAGGGGTTCTTTGGAAAATGGACAACTCATTTAATAGTGTATATAATAGATATCTTTAGTAGCTTTAACTGAAAAATTCCAAGTTGAAGGCTATTGAGATTGTGTAATGACATTATGCTGCTATACTTATACTTTGTCTAATAAATTATGTATTTTCCCCACGTGTATTATCATTCATGTGAAAAAGTTATCAATGCTGTATTTTTAATATAATATGATTTAAACGGTTCTTGTTTCTGAAGGAAAAATTATTTCAGCTAGGACATCAGTAGTAACTGGTGTGAAGAAATCCTTACCAAGTGACGTAATTATACATTGTGTTTTTTTTTCTCGTCTCAAGTAATTTATCTTCCTCTTTAAGAGTTATTGTTTTTGTTTTGTTGCTTTTTTTTCGTAATCCTCTACTGTTTTTCTCCCCTCTGCTTTATATTCTATTTCGGATTTCTTTTTTTGTTTACGCTTGACATGAAGAATAGCGAGAATATTATATCCAAGCCCTGAGTTTTCATGAAAGATTCAAAATCCGGGTTCTTCCATCTTGTCATGTTTTATGCACGGCCAGTCTGCCTTTCTAGTCACGAGGCGGAATGCTTACGTGTTGACGAGCTGCATTATATTCCTTTTTCTCTCTCCTTTTTTCCCTCCTATTTTATTCGGAAGCAAAGGCGGGTTAAAGAAAGATTTATTTTGAAACTTAGAAAACATTACTTCATTGAAAAGAACCCTAGTTTTCAGAACTTGTTGTAGGAAACATAAATTAGACAATGGAAAAAAGTTTAATTTGTTGAAAACCGTAAAAAAGCGTAATAGGCAGCAGAGTGGGGGGATAGTTGATAAAAAAATGGAGGAATAAGGAGAATGTGAAAACTGGCTTGAAGATTATGTCAGCTGGTGTTCTGCACGGAAACAGGTTTACAGCGAGAAAATCCCTGGACAAGGTGAACTGATAGTGGTTTACGGTTGCCTTCCGTCTGATGGAGATATCCTAAGGAGGAGATCTACAATTTAAGAAGGATTCTGAATCTCTTCATCCAGTGTATCCCGACTGGAAATAGAACTGACGATCTCGTCGTTATTACAAGACAACGAACGAAACCAGTCATTCACAAGCAACAGCAAAGGAGGCTTATGCTTTGTTTAGATTACTAAAATTATTACGATGGTAAGAATTATAGGTGAAACTAACTTCCATTCAGACTACTACCTTAACTTGTTTATCGTACTTGTGCTGCCATCTTGTGAATAACGTGGAACAAAGCAAAAGGTTACACAACAGGAAGTTTAAATTATAAAATAGTCTTCACAAATGAATTGATTGTAGCCTAATATTTTATAGATTAGTTGTGCCATCATTCTTCTATACTATTAAAGCGATACTCGTGACTAGGATGCTGTAAATTTCGAGAACGAAAGAAATAAACTCTCGAAGTGAGCCGCGTTTGAAGCCTTACTTGCGTCTAGATTGGTAACGTAAGAAGATAACCGTCGCAAGTTGACGCTGGTTGAATTTGAAACCCGCGTTATTAATAACTTGCATTTACATTACTAAAATGATCCAGATTAAAATTGACCATGGTAATATGTTAGTAATGTAAACAAGGCATTATGGGTCACATTATCAGCACGAGAGGTTTTCCGTAATAGCAGTTCCTTGAGGACGTTTTCATTTGATCTAGTGTAAGAACAGGGTTGGAAAAGAACTTTTTAAATATAAAGAACAAAACATAGGTTTACAACGTTTAAAATGTATTTTCTATTTGAAATATGTTACTATTTCTTTTATTTAATACATGTTTTAGTCTTTTTCTTGTTTTATTGAATTTTCCCCGTTTCAGCACCACGTTCCTGTATGTAATGTTCAAATTTTGATTGTCCATAACTCCCTAATTATTTGTCAACATGTTCTAAAATTTTGTACTTGTATTATCTACATAGTGGCCTTTCCAATTTACTGTTAACGTAAAAAAATGCTCATTAAGGATATCCGAATACATGCCATTCATACCCCACTTGGATACGCTGCTCTAGCGCATAAGACCACGCTGATACCACAATTTGAGAAAATGCCTCGATACAAACACTATACGCTAATTTTCATATCTATTCCGACAAATATTTACAAACTTGAATGACCAATATTCAAACCACTGGCGTGTGGACGCATATGTACTTTTAATAAATTGTTTTTACTTGTCACGTTATTTACTCAATTGATCTGATAGTCCTTATTTTAAACATATACCAAACACAATTATTCACATGTCAGACGGAGCCGGCCGCGTGATCGAGTGGTCTGCGGTGGTAGGCCATCGGCTCGAAGGTCCCGGGTAAAGGCTAAAGGCTAACGGCGAATCGTGACGGGCTGAAGTCCACAGTTACTAGACTGGCCCATATAAAAATCAAGTTTACCAAGTTTTATGTCAGTCGGAAACAAACTTTTTAGAAAAAACAACAGTTACCCGTCAGCCTTAATGTAGGAATGAATGTTGGTTTCTTACGTTGCATTTATGACTTTTTGGGATCTTTGACCCAGGCCGACATAGGAAAAGGAACATGGGAAGCAAGTCGACTAGGATCTACTTTGAAGGCACCATCCGATATTAGCCTGGTGTGAGTAAGGAAACAACTCTCTCCGTAGATACCTCAGTCGGGATGACCGGTGAATCTTCTAAATGCGAAGTCAACGCTTTAACAAGTGAAGTGACGTACGGCCATTCAGTAATAAGAAGACTGATTAGAACCTTTCATCTTAACTGAGGTCTTTCCAGTTTATTGTTTGTTAGTCCAACAGGCAAGCACAAGGATATTTCCTGGAATAAAGGCTTCGGGTTCTGTTTTTCTAACCTTTTTCTCCTGAAGTTGTGCTTGTCATGAAGCATCATTCTACAGATTTGATACAAGTTTAGGCCACAGATGCTAGTGAAGTCTAAAAATGTAAATTAAGGTCCCGAACTTTATTTATATTTTTGCTGATGGATCCAAAATAGCTGAAGAAGTTGGGAGTGCATTTTTGTTATTGACGGGGAAGACCATCTGTTTTGTCTTGAAACCATAGCCAGTATATTTACTTCCGATTTATATGTACTTTTAAAGGTTATAGATTTTAGTCTTGATTACCACCTTGAGCACCCCTTTGTACAGCTTCACTTACTGTCTCGAACGTTTCTGAGAACCTGTTTACTAAACATCCGTTAGTGTAAGAAGTGTTACATAAGCTCGTGCATAAGCCCTAATTGTGGGGTGGCCGTATTTGCGTAGATACAAAGCCAAATTGGTATCCATGGTAATAAAATGGAAGAACAAGCTGATCGAGAGGTCGCTTTGCCAAGTAGCCTTGACCTAACATGTTTCATTGAAGGGCATGGTGATTTATTATAGACGGATTACTCGAAATGCATGGCAACGACAATGGGACGACGTTGCTGCCAATAAATCGCACAAGTTACTGTTGCGCGTGCGAATCTTCTGCTCAGGCCAGTAGGTGTGGAGTCGCCTACCTTTACATCGCCTACGCAGAGAGAATAGTCTCATGACACGGGTACCTTTTACGACGTTTGGATCCTCCGCATTGTCATGAGTTCAATGCTCTTTCAACAATTTGCCAAATACTTTTAGACTGTCCTGGATATGATCATCTCAGTCAACGCAATAACATCTGAAACGACATGGTATCACTACTTTGTTGACCACTACAAATGTATTGTGAAGGCCCCCCTTAGCAACCTTCCGTTTTTGTTTCCATATTATTATACTGAGTGGGGCTCCATAGTCTAGTGGTTAGAGCGTTCGACTCATGTCCGCGTGGTCCCGGGTTCAATTCCCGGGTGGAGTCCCACTTTTCGGCGTCCACCCAGCGTCGTGAGGCAAACCGATGAGTCACGTGAATAAAGACGTGACGGTCACTCGGTCTAGAAAGCCCCTAATACGCCTGTTCGTGGTCAGGTTGCGCGCAGTACTGACCACACTGCCGTCACTCAGATGGACGCAGTTCAACCAACCACGGACAGATGGCGTTGGGGCAGGCTCAGGACCTTCGATCTGTAACGCCCGTGGTTATTGTTATTATTGTACTGAAAATCCTTTACACTCTTCGGTTTTTATTTCACTCTTGGTCCTATACACCAGGAAGTTTTAATTATGGCCGCTTACACGTTCAGTTTTGTTAACAGTTAAGTTTAAACGTGACGCAAAATAAGCTATAAGCATCGAGACGGGCATATATTAATAATTTTAGTTTTTAATTTTATGAATAGCCATCATTATTGGCCCGCCCTGTAGGATTAACCTATCTTCCCACTAACAGTAAGTAAAGCAACTTGTCCTTTCTGTAAAATATTCTGATTGTGTTCAAACAAAACTTTTCTAAATAATAATACCATCGTGAAAGTTCGGTAGCAAGTGTTTTCTCTTGTGCAATATTGATTATATTGATAAATGTAGATATTTAAAAAAAATCTATTAATATTGTTAGTTCTATTTTTCTGAAGCAAAACACACCATAATTACTTTCTTCAGAACATGTGTACAAAGTTGTAAATAGAATTTCTTGATTGTAGTCCATAATCACATACATTCTCAAAATGGCGTACACGTTTCACATTTTCATTAAGGTTGTCAAAGTTTTCTATGTAATTTTAAAGCCATCAAATACCACATTGGTATCACGCTGCAGTATAAAGCGGTACAAACCATTCATCGATCGATCTCTCTCAACTTATTATTTTTTACTTTCATTGTTTACTTCAAAGGGGAATGAAAGGAAAAGGTCGATGAAAGACATACTTGAGGTTAATGCCCTGTCCTGTTGGGTAAAGTAGGAAAATTCTCATATACTCTACCCACGTGGCTAGAGATAAGCATGGAACAAATGGGCGACATATTATCACATATGTAAATTATATGCAAAGGATTATCCTCATTAGCCGGAGTTCTCACATTGAAACTAATGGTGTGCATGGTTGGTTACCATACAACGAATACTGATTCTGAATTTGCAAATGCCGGATATATTTATTTATCCAGGATGCATGAACACTTTAGTCAGAATTAAAACATTGGAATATTTATATAATAAAGGTATGGCAATCTAAGT
>JAGDQP010048076.1:3013-14848 GCA_022664845.1 Lepisma saccharinum
AGAAATAGAAAAGTGAGAGAAGAGGAAGAAACACGGAAGAAAAGAAAAACGAAAGAGAAGAACAGAAGAAGAAACGGCGGAGAAAGGGGATGAAAGGAGAGAGGAACAAGAAGACGAAGAAGAAGAAAAAGAAACAGAAGCAGGGCAAAAGAAATGATCTGTCTTCGCAGTGAAGAGCGACGGTTTCATCTCCTTCCTATTACTTTTATCTTTCTTGCTCTTACTCTTTCCTTGTCTCTCCCCTCGTTTCTGCTTTCTCCTCTCCATCTGTCTCTTACTCTTTTCTTTTCTTCTTCTTCCGTTGTTTTCGGAAATTTCCCGGCCAATTTAACATTAAATTGGCCCGGATATTTTGTTTTATTATCATGGTGTTAATTTTAACGGGAGAGTGTTCATACTCAGTAAGTTTTTAGCATAAACGTGGCACAAACTATTGCCGCGCCGTAAAGAAATTATTAAATACGTTCTTTTTCAGAAGAAAAAGGAGGTTATCACGAAGTGCACGTCGTAGCTGAAGGTAAAAAGAATCACCTAATTTCTTACCGGTACTATCTTCAATGATAACTAAATCTGCCATTGAAGATTATTTCCTCATATTAAAAGGTAATTATCCTGTTTCCTGCTATTGAAGATTATTTCCTCATATCTACATATCTGTTTGCCATTTGATCATTCAGGTTATAATTTACAATAATACTATGCCAAGTAATCTTCTTACTATCTATTCACCGGACTCCAGACTTTATTCGATACATAATTATCGTTATATTATCCTTAGTGAAGCTTAATAATATATATATTCTTCATTAATGCAACAATATGTCTACAGGTATGTCTCCTCTTCTTTATTTGAGGAAAGTGTAGGCATGCTTAATTTTAGTATGGCTGCAATTCTCTACATTTTAGCCCAAGAACGAAGGGTTCAGCTCTATTCTATGAGAAATTACCCCCATGTTCAAAGATAACGCTGTAATTTTCGAATGGTGACAATATTCATGACGTAATAACTCTGAAACTCTCAACAGGATTTTGGAGGACGATTCAGGTAGAGATGAGAATCGACCAATACACAAAGTTTCAGCTTTATATAAATTACTTCAAGTTTTGATCAAAATTTAAGCTAAATTGATTGGACGAGTCGACTATAAGTTTGCCAGGTTAAAAATTCTTGAAGGTTCCAGCAAGAAATCTTGCTGGAATCTTGTAATTGCTGGAACCTTTCTGTTTTCGCGGTATTTCGTTCTGAATATGATGTATCCAGCAAAAAGTTTAAAAGCCGACCATGCATGCTGGAAATTTGAATTTTTGCACCATGTTGTAATTTTTGTACCAAGTTTGCGTCCATTAGTATGGAATTTAATATTTTTCAACTTAGCTCCCCCCTCCACCAAAAATCTAGAATAAATCCTAAGGTATGTTAGCAATAACGTTAGTGCTTAGTGCATTTTAGTGCACTAACGATGCACTAACAATTACCGCTTGCTCCATGTTTCTACGTCCATTAGTATGGAATTTGATTTGAAGTTGCCCCCACTACAATTGTTGAATAAGTCTTAAAGTATGGGAGCACTACCGTTACTGCTTAGTGCGTTTTAATGCACTAACGACGCCCTAACGATTGCCGCTTGTCTGATCTTTCTACGTCAATTAGCATGGAATTTGATATTTCTGAAATCGATCCCAACAAAAAATCTTGAAAAAGTCTTAAAAGATGCTAGCACTAACGTTTGTGCTTAGTGCGTTTTAGTTCACTAACGATGTGCTAAGTTTGGTGACAATCGGTATAACTGAAAGTAGGTGTGGGGTCATATGAAATTATCCCCCCCCCCCGACCAAAAATCTTTAGTAACTCCTAAGGTACAATAGCACTAACGTTAGTTTTTAGTGCACTAACGTGCACTAACGATGCAGTAACTAGGTAGGTGCTAAATTCGGTTAAATTTCGCAGAAGTGGAGGCCCACAAAAGGGGGGGGGCGGTAACTTCAGGCGCGTGTTGAATTCTACTTCTCGAAAGTCTCTTGGAAAACATGCCATATTAAGTACTAGCATTGTGCTATTTTGTACTACATAGTAGTAGACGAGTTGAAGTGCGAAGCGTTGGGTAAACTCAAAGTCGAAGAGTTTCTTTAACCCTTTTTGGAATTTTGTTATTCGGTGTCTTTTATTTTTCCTATATTACTTCGAGTCTTTTTAATTTTTAATCATTTATAGTGCCTTTTTTTTCAAAACTGAAAGTAGGGTTGTGACTTTAAATTCAATGTAGCAATTAAATGACGTATGTACGTTTTGTCCCCTGTGAATTTACTTGTTTCCTTTAGATATTAATGACACAAGCTAGCAGTCATATGGGCAAGCAGTCGAACATTGCCTAATTTGAACTCTGCCTCGTGAAAAACTCGGAAAACCGTAGTAGATGGCCACTGGTTCGAACTGTCTTGCTTTCCATTGTCGATTCGAAGTCTGCGACTTACGTTTTGACCCCATGCGAATTTATCAAAAATGCATAGTCTACGCATTAAAGGTACATTCCTTTGACAGCGGAGCTGATAGTCTGAAACTGCAAAATCCTATCCATGTCTGCATGTACTTTTGCCGACTCTTTTCTCTCTTACACTACATGTTTAGAAGTATTATAAATGTATAGAATAGTCATTGAATTATATAATTGGTGTTGGAAAACAATACCGACTGAAACTCTCATGAGATTCCTGACATGAAAACAAGAGAAAAATATTGATCATCGAGAGTGCACAAATGCTTTATTTTGCGCTATAGGCTGCCGAACGCGTAAGAAAATCAATTTTAGAGCTTCATATTTCCAATACCATTAACGGTAGACCTAAGGCTGCATGGTACCCCCAAAGACGTCAAACTTGCTCTATCCAAAAATACATATTCCAAAAGTGCGCAAGGGATTTCCCAAAGAAAATAAGGGATTCGCAGAAATTCTCTAATTTAATATTTGTCGAAATAAGCCTGAATGGGACCAGCTTCCAAAACCTAGCAATAATTCGTTTGTGGTCAGATTTCCTTTGGCGAACGATTTCAATTAAAAGGTGTCAATTATATACAAGAATCAATTACATACATTTTAACGAAATTTTGCTGTGGTTTTTATCAGTAAAAGGCACTGTCATTACCCGGTTAGATACCAGTACTTACGTTTATAATCTGTACTCATAAGGCAAGTCGTCTGATTCGTCCTCATTTCGACCACATTTATTCAGAGAATATCTGGGAATAACCCACTTCCTTTGAGGAATCCCTTGCGCACAATTGCACAATTTTGGAATATGCAATTTTGGATAGAGCTGATTTGCCTTCCTTGAGAGTAACATGCCTCCTCAGTTATATTGTAAATAGTATTGGACATATCAACGTCTCGAATTCATTTTCCCACACTTTCGGCAGCGTATAGCGCCAAAACGAAGCACTTGTGCACCCTCGATTGCCTACACTTTCTTATTTACTATCAGGAATCTCGTGAGGTAGGATTGAAAGTTTTGTTTTGCAATACCCTGTACATAAGAAATTAAATTTATCTATGTGCCTGTCGGCACTTTTTTTTTTTCGAATTTCTGTTCAGCAAATTCTCAAGGCTATAGGAAAATAATATTCCGGCTTGTAACATTCTGCTCCATGATGAGAATAAGTAAAACTCATTGCATATGGTTTGATCATGGTATATATTTATTACTGAAGGGCTCGCTAATTTTCACGTAACGATCTAAAACCAGGTGTCTAAAACGATCTTGTTTGACACCCTAAAAAGTTACTTCTTGGGCGATGAAAATACTCCGATCACTTTAAAAATAAACTTCTTTGAAGCTCCTGATAGGAAACTCTGTCTGTTGTTCATTCTAGTTGCGTTAAAGCTGTTCGAAGACATCTTTATCAAAATACAAGAAAATATTACCGCTGCGGAAGTTGCCTTTGAGTTTTTCTCCCAAGTGAAAGAACTGACAGATAGACGGAATGAAAAAAAAATCATTCCGTCTACAGATTTGTTGACAAAACTGTAGTCGGAGAAATTTGTGACAAAAGTAACTTTATAGCATTGATTCATAAATTCAATGAAGAGTGTTGTTACCTTACAAATTAGTCATCATGTTTCGTCGAGGAATCTTTTAAGCTGAAATCGTTGTTTGTTTTTTTCTGAAATAATTACTTAAGAGGAAGAATTTACTCCTGTATTAATATGTTTCAGCAAGTCACTAAAGAAACTCTGGACGGAAATTTTCTTTTTGATCTGCGATATTCCATTTATCGGGCTATTTCTGAAAGACTGTGGGGAGAACAGTGGTCTCGCGCACAGAAGTGGAGTGAAATTTTGTGAGTTTGCAAAAAAGCCGGTGTAGACACAGGAATATTTTTAAAAAATCGTTCAATTTTATTTGCGATTCCTGGAACCAATACAGATTGTGAAAGATCTTTTAGTGACTAAGAATTACTGGACAGTTGAGAAAAGTCGTCTCGGTATTGATCCTCTTATGTTGATAATGAAAGTGGAATCAAATATGAAGATGACGTGTGAAGATTTTTGTGAAGTGACTGCGGAAAATAAGAAACTTGAAAAAGTTCTGAGAAATACCAATAAAATAAGAGAATCTTCAGAAAATTAGGCCTAGATCTACTGCTAGAAACTGCTTTTGCTGGGTAATGCTATGTTTTATTACTTTTTTAATAAATAGTTGGTAAATTTTGGAAGACCAGTGTTGGATGGACGTGAATCTCCCGAAGATTTAATAAATGACTTTTTATGTATTGTACGGCACTACATGTAATGCATGCAAATTTCAAATAATCAAAATTACTTACAAACTCTAATGCCTAGCTAAATATTTCGGAAATAGTCATTCTAATTATATACTATTTTTGATCTGAAAATTTCTGGTCACCCTGTTACAGCATCTAAAAAACCGTTCACATTTTTTTGAAAACCATAACACTGTTCATGGAAAAAGGATAAAATGCATAGTTGACATGGACTTAATTCAAAATACCAGTCAATCATAGGCATCTCAGTGGTAGAACGCTCACCTCTGGTGCTTGGGGTCCTCGGTTCGATTCCAGCTCATGCCATGTGAGCTTTGTAATGGATAAACACCGTGTGAGTGAGTTTTCTCGAGGTTCTCCCGTGTCATAACACTTTCTTCATTTCACTAATTCTCCAATCATCATCCATACGGCCTGAGCTAAAGTTAGTTGCCTAAGGACCTTAAATACAATTCAGATTTAAACCAGCCCGTCATCCACCTCGTGTGACAGCATTCCAGTCATAGTTTTTCGAGAAAAAAAATCTGTGAAAACTGACAGTAATTTTGTTACTGTTACGGTAATTTTGTAAGAACTGCAGTACGCATTTTGGTATTATTCCATTCTAAATTTAGGTTTTACGAAAATGTCATTATAATCACAAAATAACTGGTCCTTCGGGAAATTTGTACATGTATCCTGCTGAAAATACATTCTCGGCAGATGTTTAAACTGAGAAATATAAGAAATCCCATACTCTCTTCACTTTTCATTAGGTAAAAGCTCATGGATAAACTACATGAAAGACATCATGTACGAAAAGCATGATGAGCAGTGCGAAAGAACAGTAAGCGTAAGGATAATAGACACACTTGTTCTGATGGCTCATCGGAGGAACAAAAGTAAGATATGGAATGTTTCTGTGTTAATTGGTTCTAACTTTAGCTAATTGCGATTAAAATGAAGATTTAATCAATGAAAAAGAATAATGAGTGCACATTGCACGTATGTTATTTTTGAGAGTTTCAAAAGATGGTCAACAGAGATCACTGCAGATTTGGAGATGAAAACCGGCTGGGTGAGCCTGTTGTGTTTCCAGCATTGTTTGCGGCCCCCTACTGTGGTTCTTTGATATCTTCCGGGACATATCTTGGGCACTACATGTCTTGGGCAAACATAAAATATTCAAAATTGTGGAAACAACAAATAAATGCACAACAATACAAAAATACAGAAATGTTATCAATAAACAATTTTGAGAAAAGCTATTACGGCTTAAAGTCAGTGCATATTAAGTCCCTTTACACATCATGCCTAATGTATTGTACATGCACATGCACCTGTTACCAAACTACTGTAAAAAAATGGAGCCCATTTGATTACGTCTTAGGAAAGTTACTAAAAACCTAAAGTTAATATACTTTTTGCTGGTACTAGAAGTGAGTTTGGTTGTCAGAAGTAAAGTAGACACTACAATGAAAAATATCAGTCAGCTTGTGAACGTCAGGTACAAGATGATAATATTTTTTTGTAATATTTAGTATCATTAACAGATTATTACGAAATTACAGAAAGCGAGTGTTCCCTCAATACCAATAATTTCGTAGTCTATCACTGTAGTTTCTATGAGAAACCTTTTGGCGAATAACATTCGTCATTTCCTTGTGTAAAAAAGTAAATAATTCATTATTGCTCCCTTCTGATAATAAGTAATCAAAGTGAGTTAATGAAAGATATAACTGTGCCATTATTGCATTTCTAGAACTCATCAGATTTTATTATTTTCAAGTTCAATGTAGCTCCATACAGGAGATTTGAAAGCGAAAACAAAAATATATTTGTTTCTTGATCTTAAAGAGATGCCTTTTATTTTTTTATTTTATTTTTGGATGGAACTTTATATTTCATGTTTGGAAATAGTTGTGTGATATTTAGGGAGACAACATTAGCAGCCCAAGGTCATGTCACTTAACCCAAATAAGGAGTTTACTTACATCTCAGCATCACACATTCCTCATGTTTGCATTGTATCTAACTTTCGTATATTAACGTTCCTTTTTCACGTTACCCACCACTTTTTTGTTTTTTGAAAATTATGGAAAGACGAAATGAAAGACAATATGACAATTTTGGGAAGTTGGCGTGATGGTGCTTATAGAACTCTGTGGTACGAAGTTACAGATGTTTGAAATAATTCATTTTAGGCTGAGATATTTGGCAGTCTGCGAAACATGATGTCATATATTGGGCCGTTAAATAACTCATCTAGAATTGAATTCCTTAAAACACTTTTAACTTCATATCACAGAGTTCCCATTAGCACCATCGCGCCTACTTTCCAAAATTGTAAAGTTGTCTTTCGTCTACCTATAGTTTTCAAAAAACGAAAATAGTGGTGGAGAGAGTGAAAAGGAACGTTAGATCATCTCTCCATTGAACTAAACTCACTTCACAACTATTCTGCTCAGTGCCCATACCTGAAATTCTACTTTACAATTCAACTTTCAGTTTACAATAATGCTCCACTATTAAGTATGATTTTTGAAGGACATTCCTATTTTCACACCCGCATTGTGACTAATATTTTGTCTTGATTCAATCGTGTGACACAATTTTTCCTTTAGTTGTTTTCGATTACAATTCCATCCAGAAATTTTCACGTTTTTTCATCCATTTCTTTACATTCTTCAATCATAACATCAATGGGACTTTGAATACAATATCCATATTTTCTTACTTTCTGAGCATTCATCAAGATATTGGAAAAATTTTACTTGTTTAGAGTTCTTGTTTCCTAGTATGCTCCAACGAGATACTGGATTATGGAAAATATCATAGTTTTATGCCAATAATGCTTAGGGTATGTAATTTACTATTTTATTCCTACAAAACTCTAGCTTCTTCAGCAAATATCGGCATTGGGAAATCTGAAGCATGGATATTTGCTAATCATAAAAGTTTTTGCACTTAAATAATCAGAATTTGCCGGAACCAATATTACTAAAGGGAACAAAAATAAAGATTAAGATTTGTTTAAAGAAAACTCTTTTTTTATTTGACTTCCAGTTCTTAAGAAAATTGATACTATAGACTTTTGTATTACTGCGATGAATGGCACAGCTCCATAACTGTTCATCATCTGCCGTAAAATCAATCAATTATCTAAACAACCTGCGGTGTTCACAAAGCAATTAAATAGGACATAATTATGCTAAACCATGTAGTACGTACATCATACGAGGAAGTTCCGATATGAAATTAACTTTGCTATCCAAGTAACGGATAGCAACTCTGGTCTACAATACACACACTATATATACTAATTGTGTCTCACTTCAGTGAATTAATTACACAAAATAAAATGTGCTTATTCCGCGCAAATATATAAGGTGTAAACTGTTAAGCACGGATTATCAGGATTTCCGTAAAACATACTGTAATACCAGGTAAAAACTCATTTTCCTTTGGAAAAGGCATTTCTGTGATCATTAATAACATCTAAAAGGTGTGTGTTGTCTAAAACTTGAAAGGGTTAACAAAAGGATATTAAACTCAGCATCTATGGACTAGTGGAAACGTAATCTGAACATGCTAAGTAATGGCTTTATTGTAGACAAAACCAAAGCGCCCCGTATACATTCAAATTATCTTATAACGGATCGAAAAGGAAGTGTTAAAGTCATAGAGACAAATGGAGTCTAAGCGAATACCGGGACCTGCCAGTTTCAGAGTCAAAGTCATAGATTTTCCCACCGGTGTCTATGCCTATTCCAACGGTGTATGGTTTATCTCCGCCGAACTTGTGGCTACTGAAATCTCGAAGGAGTACAAGTGAAGAATACTAAGCGATTAGAAAGGACCTACCAGTTTTAGGGTCAAAGTTATAGGGTTATTCCACGGTTTCAGACCATTACAAAACCAATGCTGTATGGCTCATCTCTGTCGAACTTCTAGTTACTGAGATCTAGGAGAGGCACAAATGGAGAATACTAAGCGATTCAATAGGACCGGCCACCTTTAGAGTCAAACTGATAATTTTCCCCTCCGTTTCAGACCATGAGGAATAGAACGGTGTATCATTCATCTCCTTGTGACTTGTAGTTACTGAGATCTAGGGAGGGGACAAACATACCATGTGAAATTACATAGGAAAAATGGAGAAAACGAAGTAAATGAAAAGGACCTGTCAGTTTTAGAGTCTACACATAATTTTCTCCGCCATTTGAGATTGTGACAAATTCAACGGTGTATGTCTCAACTCTGTCGGACCTGTAGTTGCTGATATCTAGTGGGGACAGACAGACAGACAGGACAAACCCTATATCTTCCCTTATTCACTGATGTTCATGCGGGTGCGCTAATAAAAGTATGCTGTGGGGAATCTCATGTTGTCATGCTGGTCAATCCAGCTGTGGTTCTCTTCGATTTTCACAAATTATTTCAGTCCAATGTCGGGATAGTACCTTGAATTTAATGTCAGTACCGTTATCTCCCGCCTTCCTTCTTCCATAGCGAATGTCTAAAAGTTAAGGACATATAAAAATGCAAACTGCACCGTAGAAGATGGAAAGTTTACATGCGCCAAGTAGCCTTTTTTTTTCAAAAATGTTCCAATTAAAATGAAGGTAATTGCGTAAAACTGTAGAGTCACGTAAGGAAGAAGCACACTGAAAGAAAAAACGCAACTAATGATCAAAAAGCCTAGACGACTGTAATGTTGTAATGTGGTCTGTAAAGGCTTGTTAATACAGCGGATAAAATAGTATTCCAGATATACTGACTTCATACATTGCCGCAATACTTAGCTCCGTCAAGTTGCCCCCTCCTCCATATGGAGTTAGAGAATGAGACCCCATGAATCGGTTAGTGCATCATTAGTGCACGTTAGTGCATATAACACTAACGATAGTACTCCAATGGGAAAAAAGAGAGGAAAGAAAAACTGTGGGAGGCATGAACTTTCGTTAAGCTTTCGCGTATTAAACCATGTGGGTTCGTTAGTACATCGTTAGTACATGTTAGTGCTAGCTACCAAACGTAAGTGCTCTAATGCGGCCAGAGAGAGAAGTAAAAAACTGCATTGGGAGTCAATTTCACATCAAATTGGCCATACCCATAGTACTCCGTAAGGGTCTCGCGAATAAAACCATACGTGTTAGCTAGTGCATTGTTAGGGCTCGTTAGTGCGCATGACACTAACATCAGTGCTCTATTCCTAAGCGAGAATTAGGAAAAATGTATGAGTGGGAACATCTTGAAGTCAATTTAGCCTCACCCACAAAGAAATTTTAGACCCATGCAAACCGAAATGTACAAGATAGCTAGTGCATTGTAAGTACATCGTTAGTACACATTAGTTCACATGACACTAATGTTAGTGCTTCAATGGGAATAAAGAGAGAATACAAAAATTGGTGTGATGGCCAACCTGGCGTCAATTTGGCCCCATAACCTTCCGTAAAGATTTCGATGGTTAATCCATATATGTTCGTTACTGCATTGTTAGTGCTCGTTAGTGCACATGACACTAACATTAGTGCTCCATCCTTAAGCAAGTTTAAGGAGAAAACTCTAGGTGGGACGAACTTGAGGTCAAGTTGGCCTCACTCCAAAAGAAATTTAAGAACTTATCCGGACCCAAATATATGAAATCGTTAGTGGATCATTAGTAGATGTTAGTGTTGCATTGTTAAGTAAGATATAGGAAATAAATTTTGGCTGAGGCCCACAAATATCGGACCAAAGTATGTGACTCTAACATTTTTAAGCGAGATATAGAGATAATCGATGAATAGGGACAGCTTTGCACACACAAAAAAAATATCTATACGAACCCAAACTCATGTTATGTTTAGAGAACTGTTAGTTCACGTGGCACTAACGTTAGTGCTCCAATTTTAAGCGAAATATAGAAAGAAATGGTGTTTTCAGCAATTTGGGGTCAAAATAGCCCAGTTTACAGAGGTATTTGAAATGTATCCGGACCCAAACACATTGGTTGGTAAGTGCATGTCAGTGCATATGACACTAGCATCCATACTCAATTATTGTGTGAAATACAGAGAAGAAATATGTATTTAACATTAGCTATTTTAATTTTTTAACCAACTGGCCCAGACCTATTAAGTCGATTGTGCATTATTGGTGCATATCACATTACGTTTGTGCTTCATTCTTAAGCCAGTTACAATGAATAAACTATCAGTGGAGTAAACTTGAGTTTAAGTTACCCCCACCCACGGTAATTTGACGCATGAGGATCCAAAAATATTTCTTCGTAAGGGCATCGTTAGTGCACTGTAATGCACATTACACTAACGTTAGTTCTGGATTCCTAAGCGAAATATGAAGATACAATTGTCAATGAGGCCTCACTAATAAAAATATTTTGTCGCCTTCACACCCAATAATATTGGATTATTAGTTCATCATTAGTGCACGTTAATCCTTATGACACTAATATTTGTCCGTGATCGCCCCCACTTAGAGCACTAACGACGAAATCAGTGTCAATGATTAGTGCAGCATTAGTGTTTCTTAGTGCGAAATACCAACGTTAGTTCTTCATAGATGCAGGTGCTAGAAGCAAGCAAGTTTGGATGCCAACTTTACGCTAGCCCCACACTTCAAGAACTAACAATAAAATTAATACTAATACTTAGTGTATCGTTAGTGCTTCTGAGTGTATCTCTTCCTAACGTTAGTGCTTAATAAGGGTAGTTGCTAGCGTCAAAATCATGTTGGAGCCATGTTCACGTTCAAGTTCATTCACGAGTTCATAACTTTAACTTGATATACTAACGATATAATTTGTGCCAATAATTGGTACATCTTTGGTGTTAACAATGAAAGAATCCTTTCGTTAGTGCTTCACTAGATTAGATGCTAGAAGCTAAAACCCGTTAGAGAATCAAGGTCACTTCAAGCAGTGGCGTACGCAGGATTTTTTCGGGAGTGGGGCTGGCAGGTGGATTGTACATGGCTGCATTCTAGAGGTAGCAGGAGGTACACAGTAAAATATTTAGAATATTTCGAACTTTTCACTATATTAAAATTGTATCTAAGGGCTATAGTACATG
>JAGDQP010048077.1:0-14847 GCA_022664845.1 Lepisma saccharinum
ATATATATATATATATATATATATATATATATATATATATCCTTGATGATCCTTCGCTTTTTCGATGTAAATCACGGACTAGTTTCACAATATGTTGCCGTAATCTCATATTAATGAATTCGTCATTAAATGGACTACAACTGAATAACACTAATTCTACACTTTTGGATTTACTTACTTTTCTTCCCTGAAGAAACAACTCCTAAGAAATCCTAAATACTTAACTACTAATAATGATTGGAAGGACATGCTGCTTTAAATCTTTAAACGAGAATTGACATTTTCCTAGTTTTATTATAAAACAAACGTCATTCTTAACAATTAACCTATACATCAGTCGACCCGAGTTTAGTGTTTTGAGCAATATGTTATTAATTGACACTTTGTAATCAAGCTCTATTTTCACATACCTTATCATATACATTTGAGAAGTCTTTGCGTTCACGAATTCAGGTAGCTAGGAAAGGTTCCTTAATACTGTCAATAAGTCTCACATATTCTTCTTCTCTTCGATTGTCCGCAAATATACTAAAGTTCTTAAAGATGGTATAGTTCATTGAGAATATAAGACTGTTCAGATTTTGGAGCTGTTATTCACACTAAGCAAAAATACAAAGTTCGCTTTGCACAAACGAGTTATGTATAAACTAATTGTTTTTGTTGATGTCACCGGGTCGATGGTGAAACCAAGACTGGCCTCCCAAGACTGTTGTGTCTGGTTTTATTGAATTATGATTTGCACGACCTTCTTAGAAAATGGGCTGTAGATTATGATTCTTCCTGTGAGTCTGAAAATCCTTGAGTTCCCATAGATGTCAGGAAGGTAAATTTAACGTCAAGGTAAAGGGGGACGGGAACCGGATTTGCTATTCCTCTTTGGATCAAAATAGGAGTGCGAAGGAACGTAAATTATTTTATTTGTGATTTTCTAGTGGACACCTGCTCCCGATGTTATACATTTTTCTTATTACTTGTTTTGATCTCCAAGTGAGAAGGAATTTTATTTATCCAATTTACGGTGGGATTTCTCCTTGTAAATGATCGTTTCATAATTTGTTCTTTATTATTTTTTTTCTGTCGTTTCCTGTCTTAGCACCCGTTTGGAATATGTACATAAGTAACCTTGTAGAAGTCGTTTTGATGTAATTCTTATATGAGGACAATAATTTCAATTTCGCAAAAGGCATTATTTGTTTCAATGTTTAATTAAATGTTCGTTCTTTTTAAAGTTCGTTTTGCAGGGCCGATTTCTTACCCTTTATTATATTTGAATTTTGTGAATTATATTTATGATATACCCTTTTCTCTCAATACTTCAAAATATATATGAGCTCCTGGGCGTAGTCGGTAGCCCACTTGACTTCAGTGCAAGTGGTCCCGGGTTGATTCCCGGTGGGGGCTCAATAATTTCGGTGCTGACCCAGTATCGTGAGGACTATTGGGGAGCTGCTGTGAATAAAAACAGTGGCGATCACAGTGAGAACTTCGGCTCTCTTCTTTCAACTCGTCTGCTGAGCGTGGGAGCTGTAGACCAACTCCTCCCTTCGGGGAGAGGCCTCATCCACTAGTTGATTGAATATGGCTGTGATCTATTATATATATATAGACTGTCCAAAATTCGTGTGTAAATTTCATTGTTCCAGTAAACAGAAATGGGAAGAGCTAGGACATTCAAATTTGGAGGGCATTTAGATGAAGGTCTGAAGTTTTGTTTAAAGCAAAACGGGGCACGTGTACAACGGACTGATGAGATGCAAGGGAAAATGTCAAAATGTGATATTTTTCCTTATGGGATTTCAATGTTAAATGGTGGTCTCATATGCCATTCTTTTGAATGTTGATTTCTGGTAGCAAAAATTGGTATATTTGCATAAGTTGTGATGCTAAGTAACGTGCTAATGATAAATATGGCCAACTGTGACCTTGTGACCTCTAGAAGATCACCTGTGAAATCTGCAAAATTATTGCTCCTTTCAACAACTTATCGTATAACATTAATTCTGTCGATAAAACAAATAAAGGATCGACCGAAGATTTCATTTCAGCAAAACTGAAAGTTCAGAAATGTCACAAGAGGTCAAAGGTCAGGAGCTTAAGTATCATATTTCAGACAATGACGACTATCAAAGCATTCGACTTTTGAAACAATAAATTTGAGTTCCTATAAAATTAAAAATTAAATATGACATGTAACATCCGAAAATCTAAAACTTGAACCCGTGACCTTCAGCAGGTTATCTGTGACCTTTTAGGGATTAGCGCCCTTTTCAACAGCTAATGGTACAAGATTAATTCTATCAAAGAAGATGACCACAAACACAGAAATAAAGGACCGACTGAAGGTTTCTTTTCAGCAAAATTTATAGGTGAAAAATGTCACAAGGGGTCAAAGGTCACGGAGCTTAAGTGTCGTATTTCAGACAATTATGACTGTGAAAGCATTCTACTTTTGAAACAACTGAGTTTCTATAAGATTTAAAATTAAAAATGACATTGACTTTTGAGAATCCAAAGTTTGACCTTGTGCCCCTAAAAGGTCATCTGTAACCTTTTAGAGATTATTGTTCTTTTTCTTAGCAGTTTATTGCACAAAATTATCTAAATGACAGAAGATCTCATGGGACATTCTCATAAAGGATAAATATCAGATTATGCGACGTTCGAAACACGGAATTCACAGTGAGTTCGTATGAGGTTTTAAACTATCAATGACATGCACTAGAAAAACGGGAAACTGTGGCACCTAGGAAGCCATTACCTGGGTAACTCCGGTTTTCTCAAAACATCATTCGAGACTTTTACCGTTATTTAGTCATTTACATATCTACTTATTACAGAGAAACATTTGAAATTTTATGTTAGCTGTACAACAGCTCTTTACTTCTTGCTGGACTCTAAGTCATCGGTTGCTATTCATATATTCCACGTGATGTCCCTGATGTGCTAAGCATAAATTAACTCTGTGTATGAGGGTCTTTGGGATTTTTTTTTCAAGTGTGCCCGGTGTAATCTGTTCAATGTAATGCTCTATCAATCGTCGAAGCTCTGCAAGTGTTATCGAAGGTTTCCTGTAAACCTTCAAGAACCACCTCCAAGCAGCATCCTTACGCGAACAATAGAGGAAGAAAGAGCGGGAAAAAGAGAGGGGGGGGAGAAAGAGAGAGAGACAACAAGGCTTTCAACACAGATATCTAAAAGATAACCTTTTTTATGATTTGCCTTCTTTTTCATTTTTTTTCTTTTATTTGGTCAATTCTATTCAGCGACCTTTCCAGCCAGACAGAATAGAACTATATCGGTTTCATTTGATGTATTTTCATGTTATCTCTGGGCGTTTTTCTCTTCGCGAGGATTTCGTGTTAGAATTAACCATATTTTACTTTCTTGTTCTTTTGTTTAGTTGCGCTAAAGAGAACGATAGTAGTAGTTGACCAGTCGATGGGTATTCGATGGACCCGCTCACATACACAACTGGATAGACCCGCTTCCTATAGAAACTAAGACAAAAGGTATGAAGCCTTGCAGAAGAGAGTGTGTAATTGAGCATGATATGTCTGACAGCGTCGGAGAAGGTATAGAAGAGAAAGAGTGACAGACCCTGACCTGTAGGGCATGTGAAAATCCTAGGCGGAAAGGAAGGAGGGGCGCAGTGAGCGATGGTTCCTGAATCCAATTGAAATATTGATCTGTTAGGCTGCTTTCACATACGCGCGAGAGCGGAGCGGACAACAACCGCGTGGTTATGACCGTTGGGTTCTCTGACAGGTTATGACGGCCACTTAGAATGTTTAACGGTAACCCTATTCCTATCCGAACGCCAGGTACAGAATAAACACTGTTTACTGGAGTGGGAAAATATCCTATGTCCTGCCAAGCCTCCTTCTGGATCAGATGGGCCGTGACGAGTACGGAGCGAATTGGGTACAGATTAGGACAGTGAGACGTGATGAAAATAAAACAGTTGTGGAACAGAAGCTACGTTTGTACCTCGAAAAGCTACGTTCCCAATACCTTCACTGAAAAATGACAATTAGACGACCTGATGATGAAGACAACTGTGGGTGCGAAAATACTTAGTTCCTCAAAAGAATGGAAATGCACGACAAAACGTCCCGCAGCAATAATTCGGAAACAAGATACTCGTACACAATTCACGCTGCTGAAAAGGAAGTGGATTAGACATGTAAATGCGACTGTTCTAGTTAGAATGACAATATTTAGCAGGTTGGAATACCTTATTGCTACGTTTGTATTGCGAATTGCAAGACAATGAAGTATGCTTTATCGAATAAGATTGCTATGTTACTTTTATTCTCTTATAAAACTTCATCACATTGAATTGATAATCGTTTTAGTTTTAAAATATATTCGTGAGGTTAATTAACTGCGAAGTTAGTTTGAGAACTATGTTTTACAGTTTCAAATATGGATTCCTCTTTTGTGGAAAAACTTCGATACACAAACACTTCGTCCTACTCCCAATTGTAGGCATCCTACTTTACATATATGTTTGAAAAGGTGTGAAGCACATCAAACAGCTTCCGTGAGTATGAGACTGTTGCTACACGGCAGATTCGTTTTCCCATGCAACTACCGCTCGCTGCCTAACCCACAACAGGATATGTTCATGTTCCCTTGTATTACTTTGCACCAACCAACTGACTGATTAAGAACTGCTGAAGTATTGGCCAGTATTTAAGAGTGCTAGCCAACAATTTGCAACGACCTCCAGACTAGACTCCAACACCGCAACTACTTGCTGTGACACTTACGACAACTACTTCAGAAAAAATAAACTTGGATTATCTGTCATCGCCGCTCCTTTAAGCCCCTTATTTAATCAGCTTTTCCTTGGGCGTAACTTACTCTGCAAGCTCTTCCACTTACTATACAGCGAATGGATTCAAATAATCTCCTACGATGCTATAATAAGAACAACGTCTTTCAGCTCGTGGCACATGTGCTTTATCATCGCTATGACCAACCGCCGTCACGATACTCTCCTCTAGTATACTCCTTGCCCCTCAGAGCACTTCGGTTATTCTATTTGGTCCGTCGACACTTTGCACCGTGTCGGTTCTTTATTTGCATAAATCGTCAGTGCAACGACACTTTTTGCCGCTCTTCTTTCGACGTCTTTATTATGCAAATTACTTTCCATAACATGGCGATTCATGTCCTTCTGCTGATCTGATTGATCGAACTAGTCGATCGAGGAAAATGTTCGACTTTGGCTAACTATCGATTCTCTCACTTCCGCTCAGTCGGCTGACGTCACTCACAAGCGAGCGATCGCGTATGAGGAAAACTACTGAAATAAGATTTTCATTTTCTGTTTGCATACGTTCGGTGTACAAATTGAGGTTAATATATATATATTTTAAAAGTCACTGATCCTAGGCTCCCTGCCCCAGGTGCAGGAATCCCATCCTGTAATATGTGGCGCTCGAACGTACGATAGACAAGCCTTTTGCACGTCCACTTATTGTCAAGATAAATCTTTCCCGTCTGTGTATGCTTTTTCTCATCTAGGGTTCTTATTTTCTTATTGACATTTAGTTTTTTTATAACATATTGACAAAAATATCACAGACATTGAAACTCCATGTAAACATCAAGTACTACTATATACACAAATGTAAATGGAAAAACTCTGATCTCATTTTCATATATTTTCATGCTCTTACTATGTTACCACATCGATCATAAACAACAGTAAACTTAATCTTACACACCTTCGTGGTATTTTCCTAATATAGAGCTATCCTCCACAGGATTAAATATTACTACTTCAACACATTATCTCACATAACTCGCAACTTCATATTTCCTCATTATCTTCATTAAACCAAAAGTAACACACATCAAGCAACATCTAACAGAAATATAACAAACAATTGACACAATGACCGATGACAAAAGAATAAACAATATTACCAAAAGAAACTATGAAAAATTCAAGACTGTCTACACTCCGATAGCCAACGGCAAGACACAACTTCTGACTTTAAAAAATCGGTATAACAACAACTTCACCCTTGCGAATGGACCAACCAAGCAACCAGCTGAACCACATGGAATGTCCCATAACGACTTGACAATGCCTCCTAACCTGAAAGGAACTTAGCTGCGTGGTCTTTGATCATGATCATCATATCTTCTGACACGTACTTCCGAACTAGGTGAATCCACTGCTGGTATGTGTCTTTCGTGGGTCGCCAAATGCAGCACTGGGCAGAGGATATTTTTCCCTTCTGCACTCCACTTATGGGGTGCAATATTACCATAACTTTATCGTCTGGCTTGGAAACGCATACGAAGGGTCCATAATACAGGTCCATCGACTTCTTTATATGTTTTCCATATGCATCACTTAGTCTATGACTCTTCATGAAGACGAGGTCGCCAACCTCCACTTGCCAAACTGTCGGGCTCTTATTCTCCCATTTCCTCATTCGTTTTTGAGCAACCCTTTTCCTCCGAAGGTCTGCTAGGAGCAACTTGTCCTTCCATTCGGTGGGTTCTTCATCCGACACACAGGGTAACATTAACTGCCTTGCGACAGGAGACAACTTGTTAACATTTGGGTGGATTTGAGCAGGCGCTGTTCCGAGGCTCTCTGAAATTGAATAATTTAACAATAGAATTACATCTAAGATATACTTATACCACTTCGTATGGTCCTGTCCACAATACAACCTCCAGAGACGATTGATCTCCTTGTGGACCCCTTTTAACGGGATTGGACTGGGGGTGGTAGGGAGTGGTATGGCAGCCTTCAACTCCTCTCCTCCTCATCGCTTCATGAAATCTCTTGGACGCGAAGCATGGGCCGTTGTTGCAGAGCACCTGCTGGGGTAGTCCCAAGTGTGCGAAGTACGTCTCAAGGCACCTTATCACTGAAGTCGTAGTAGCATTTCGGAGTGGGTCTTACCCTGGTCGGGTGCAATTTCCCCACGATATCTACAGATACGGTATCTCTCGGCCCATTGGTCTTGACAGTCTTTAATATCTTTTGTGGAGGGTGTGTCCGGCTTACTCTTCATACACAGCACACAATCTTTCAAATGGTTCCGTATGTCAGTCCGCATACTCTCCCAAAAGAAGTTTTCCAATATTGAAGAAAATGTCTTCAAGTACCCGAAATGTCCTCGCTCCTCGTGATAACACTTCAAGATGCTCTTCCGTAAAACGTTCGATACCATAATCCGCCATCGGTTGGGGACGTGGAAGTCCCTATTCAGCATTACCCCATTATCTAATGTATAAAACTGCCCTATCGACTTCTTTCCGACATCCATATGCGTGATTCTTTTATCTCCCTCCAAGGCGTCGATGTATTTGTTCAACGATGGGTCCTCCCTCTGTCCTTTCCTGAGTTCCTCCACGATAAGCGTCCCTAGCATGCCAGGGATCAACCTGTAGTTGTGGACCTCGAACACTCCTCTCTCCATACCTCTCAGCTCGTGAGATTGCGTCGGCCGCGATGTTCGCTACTCCAGGAATGTATGTCACCGTTACCTCAAGCTCCTGCAACTCCAGTGTCCAACGATAGAGCCGATTATTCCTAAACCGAACTCCCTTCATGTGCACAAGTGCCTGATGATCGGTGAGGACCTCCACCCGACGACCGATAAGCAGATTCCGACATCGTCTTACTGCATGAATCAAGGACAAGTACTCAATTTCTGTGACTGAATACCGTGCTTCGCACGGTCGCAACTGTTTACTGGTGAACCCTACTATACGTCTCTCATCCTCTTTCATCTGATACAGGATGGCCGCAGTGCTTGTGATAGCCGCATCAATGATTATGAAAAAGTCGTTCCCTAGATTCAGATGGACTAGCATTATGTCCCGTATCATTTCCTCCTTTAGTCTCATTCAGCAATCCTCATGCTCCTTTTCCCAACGCCATTTCTTAGCTTATCGGAGGAGTTGATAGAGATCTTGTGCCTTCAGAGCGAAGTTATGAATGAACCGAGCTCACCAGTTGAACAGGCCCAACAACCTTTGCAAACTCTTCAGATTACTTGAAGGAGCGATCTCCCTAATCACCTCTATGTATGCTGGATCCTTTTGTATTCCCTCGGGTGTTACAACGAAATCCAGTAATTTCACTATTGAGGAGACAAATCGACACTTTTTCAAATTCACAGTCACACCTTTTTTCTCTAGACGGTCCAAAACTTGATCTAATAACTGAATGTGATCCTGGGTGCATCGTCCTGGGATGAATACGTCATCGACATATACTACAATTCTACTTATAAGATCTTCTCCTAAGGTCTGCTGGAGTGCTGCCATCAATATTGCCGCACTGTTTTTATAACCAAATGGGACTACTTGGAAGGAGTACATTTGTCCTTCGAATGAGAAAGAAACCAACTCGTGACATCGAGGATCTAATGACAACTGGAAGTACGAACTAACGAGGTCTAGTGTGGTACTTTTAGTCGTTCCAGGGAACTTGACGAAAGATCTTCTAGGCGCTCCACTTTTAAATTGATAAGGCGAGTATGGACATTTAGGGCAGTAAGGTCGAAACATATTCGAATATCACCCGGTTCTTTCTTCCTTACCACCACGAGAGGGTGGTGATGTCTCGATATGTTGGGCCGGATGACGACTCCTAATTGCAACCATTTCTTTATGTGCCTGCGGACCTTATCCCGGTGACATAGGGGTATCGGATAGGGTTTTTTAACAATCGCCTCTTTCGTGTCTACTTGATTGTTGTATTGGAATCCTTCCACTCTCCCTGGGTAGTTCGTAAACACTTTCCGATGTTTAACAAGCACTTCACGCAGGGCCTTCTTTACCTCGGATGATGCTTCTGTACCTTGGACGAAAGCTTCTATCTCCTCCACAGTGGCGTATTTCTTTTCAAAAGTGTCCACCCCAACAGGTCTCGTATCCTCCTCACTCGGTTGACACTTCCCTCACTGCACCTCATTCAATTCGTAGGCACAGATATCGTCAATGAAGCTAGCTTCTGTCACCTGTGCGCTTGTCATTCTACTTTCATCCTCCACGTTCCGTTGGCTCCTACGTATCTCCTCGTACATAAGGGCGTGTTCCAATAGCTCCGTTTCCCATGTCTTTAATTTGTCCACTACCAAATTCATATCACACTTGCACTCTCCTTCTGGAGGCCAGTTAAGATGTCTGGTTCGCCTTTCGATGTCCGCACATTCACACCGGGCCTCATCCTTTTCCTCGGCCTCATCTAATACCATTTGTTGCACATTTTATTTCTCGCCCTGCTTCTGACTAGAATTATCACGATTGACATTGGATTCTCCTTCCTTTCTCTGCCAAGCATTGTCATGTTGCCACATGGGCAGGACGACTGGGAGGCCTTTGAAAGTAAAGGTGACCTTTCCCAACGCGGAATCCATTACGCATTTATACTTTGTAAGGATATCTCCTCCAATAATAATATTCTGCTTTAGTCCCTTCAAAACAAGGAAATGGTGATAGATACTAACTCCGTCAATTACCAACGGCAAGATTACCTCTCCTTTCACTCCGATCTTTCTGGTCCCGGAAAAGTCAATTAAGACGATATCTTTCCGTGGTTTCACTTGGGGTCGCGTAACCACGCTAGTGATTTGCTTCGACGTTTCTTCGTCGCACCACTGTCTGCTCGTCCTACAACCGGATAGTTTAACACTTTCAGGAGTACTTTACTACTTTTTGAACTCACCCGGCCATCCTCGCTACACTCGTCGGGTGGAAATTCGCTGTTATCGCACAAACATATCCAATTTTCGCTGATAATATGCACATATTTAACACGGTACTCATTCACACAACATCCTTTCCTATTTACAGTATCTGGATATTTTCTGTTTGGCTTTGGGTCCTGGCTAACTATCTGCCCCTCACCGGCTTCCTGAACCCTCATGTCCGGGGGGTTTGGAAGTTTTTTGAGCCGCCTCTGGGCAGAAATTCTGATCATCCTCGCTTCTTCGACTTCCCGGGCTGCCTTCGTCACCATAATACTCCCGTGCCTGTTATCCATCTGACCAGCGACGCTTTTCCGGGCTTGAATACCTATGCCTTCCTCGTTGGTTCCCCCGATTGCCTCTAAAGTAATTCCTTGGTTTTCGGGACCGTCGTTTCTTTTCATACGTTGTTCGTCCTTCTCTTTCTCGGCAAGACTGAGAATATCCTGCTGGTTGCTCTTAATTTTTCCGCCCTTCGTCACCACCAGCTTTCTTGTCCTCGCTCCTCATTTGTACTCCGTTCACAGGTAACGGTTTTTGATGCCAATCTTTTTCCCGATTGACAGGGTAATGTAGATTATATCAAAAAGGTTTCTCATCATTGGTCTCGAATATGGCTTCCAACCTCCTCACAGTTTTAAACATATCGGCCAAGTTCAATATCCTAGAAGACGCAAGGTGTTTCTGGTATGCCAAGGGCAGTAAGGGCACCAAGCTGTTGCATACTTGTATGTCGGATACACATGGATCAAGATCCTTGATCGCGTTCTAACGATCCGTTACAAAACTCTCGACGCTGGCATTTACTTTGGGGTTAAAAGGCATTGACCTTAGTCTCGCCAGCCTGGCGCACGTTGTACTATTTGAGTGATAGTAGTCTAAGAATGACTGTCGGAATTCTCGGTAATCCGTGAAGCGATCGGCGTTCGATAAATACCATGAGAGTGCCGGTCCTTTCAATATAAACGCTACAACTTCCAAAAGCTGACTCTCCGATATTTCCACAATGTTCGCTTTTCTCTCGAACTGTTGTATAAACAATTTTGCTGAGATATCGTTCTTCGAGGCCGAGTACGTTGTGAATGACTTCAGCTCGGCTAAACGTAAGCGCACGCTCATATTGTGACGTTCCCCAGTACTATACCGGCGTCTATCTTCTGGTAATCTTTCACGTGAATCTTTTCCTCGCCCTGGCGGCGCCTTCGAGGGTCCACGTGACGTCTCGCTCCGCGCTCTAGTTCCTCAGAATCTTCTCGTGGTGAACAAGAGCTACACGTACTGGTCTAAGAGTATCCGCTTTCCTCCTCGCTCATTTCTCGATCTTTTCTTTCATATGATGAATTTATAGCCTGCTGCGGACATCTCCTTCGGTGGCGACCAGAATGATTCCGTACAAATCGTCTGTCCCTCGTACATAAAATTTCTTGCCTCGGGACTTCTGGCATCGGTGGCGTGACGTTTCCTAGGCGTCTGCCACGTCTAACGTCACCTCCTTGAATGGACATCCTAATTGCCATTTCGCAGTGACACGTGGCGTCGCTGTCTGCTCGCTCAGGCCGCCGTAGGAGACAACATCCATTATAGTCTCTTCCTCCTAACGGACTTCTCAATTCAATGGGTCCTCCTGTGGGTAGTGTAACCTGCCAAGTAAGCCTGGGTCTGCAAATTATCTTCATGTAGACTCCCAGGTATCCTCAACGATTCTTTATTTCCACAGACGTACTCACTGTAGCCTCCAAAGTAGTTAGTGGCCTCTTTAAATCCTGAGTGGTTTCCTCATGCTCACACTTCATTTGTGTAATTTTCATTTCTACTTCCGCAATATCTTCTCTCGACTCCTTCCCAAGTTCCTCTTTAGCGGTTTGCAGCGTATTGTCGGTAATATGTAAGACATCCTGTTTTGTTTCTTCAATTCTCTGCGTCAATCTGTTTTCCATAGCTTCCTGCTGCTCCTTTATCTGGACTGGCAGTTCGTTACGCGCTTGTTGCTCTTGCTGCCATCTTCTCCAAGCCTTGCGATTTGTTCACCCACATGCCGCTCGCTATTCTCTACCCTATTCTTAACTTCTTTGATTTCTTCCTTTGCTTCTGTTCTCCCATCTCTTATGCTCTTCTCGATGTCTTCCATTCGTTGGGTACTGGTTTTCACTAGCACAAAGATGTCTTCTAGAGTAACTTTTGGCGCTTGTTGGTTTTTGCTTTCCTGCGTTTGACAGCATTCTTGACACGCCCACAATTCTTCATCGCATGCTACCCCCTCTTCTATTTCATCCTGTTTCATCCATTGTTCGAGGGTGACGCCGACACACGAAATGTGGAACCATCTGTTACATCCTTTGCACTGGAGCGACTCCGTTGATGCCCTTTTATCGCTGCAACAACTTGTCTCCTCTTCGGAGTTTGGTTGTGGGGCTCTTGAGGAAGTTCGCTTTCGACCTCTCTTTCCTTCCATTATTTTGCCGTCGCAATCTGCTACACTTACCGGCTTACTTAAGCTCCGACTCTCACGTTTCCTGGGCGTTCAAAAGCAGTTTTCTACTTTGGGATCCGTCCTATGCTCGTTTAGTTTAACAAAATCTATGAAATTAACTTGCTCAAACTTCCGGGCTTCACTTCTATGTGACGGATAAGATGAATATGAACCCGCTCGCTTTCCTCTCGAGTCCCTGCTTAGGAAGCCAATATATGACCGTTGGGTTCTCTGACAGGTTATGACGGCCACTTAGAATGTTTAACGGTAACCCTATTCCTGTCCGAACGCCAGGTACAGAATAGACACTGTTTACTGGAGTGAGAAAATATCCTATGTCCTGCCAAGCCTCCTTCTGGACCAAATAGGCCGTGAGGAGTACGGAGCGAATTGGGTACAGATTAGGACAGTGAGACGTGATGAAAATAAAACAGTTGTGGAACAAAAGCTATGTTTGTACCTCGAAAAGCTACGTTCCCAATACCTTCACTGAAAAATAACAATTAGACGACTTGATGACGAAGGCAACTGTGAGTGCGAAAATACTTAGTTCCTCAAAAGAATGGAAATGCACGACAAAACGTCCCGCAGCAATAATTCGGAAACAAGATACTCGTACACAATTCACGCTGCTGAAAAGGAAGTGGATTAGACATGTAAATGCGACTGTTCTAGTTAGAATGACAATATTTAGCAGGTTGGAATACCTTATTGCTACGTTTGTATTGCGAATTGCAAGACAATGAAGTATGCTTTATCGAATAAGATTGCTACTTTTATTACTTTTATAAGAATAAGATATGTTACTTTTATTCCCTTATAAAACTTCATCACATTGAATTGATAAGCGTTTTAGTTTAAAAATATATTCGTGAGGTTAATTAACTGCGAAGTTAGTTTGAGAACTATGTTTTGAAGTTTCAAATATGGATTCCTCTTTGTGGAAAAACTTCAAACTTTCATACATACTGGTAACATTAACATATTTTGACAGGCATTCCAATGTTACTCATTATATGGACACATACACATAAAGCTTTGCGTACAACACATTGAATTCAATACAATCATAAATATCAACTGAAATTAATATGGCAAGGAGTGCTCCGACACGTGAAACTGACATTAAAAAAAAATTACAAGCGTTAAATAGTCACATGCCATATATAGCACCCGAAATTCTGAACTTCTTTCTTAATTTGCTACAATATAAGCTATAGATTTCTCCAATATACTCAAAAATAACTAAATGACTTGAAATAAATCTAGTGCCCAGAATGAATGACAAGCTCTAAAGCTCCTTACCCTTTCTCGTTCTTTCAACTCAACTGACTATAAAGAAAGACTTTTTCTTTCAAATAGAGTTGAATCAAATCTCAAATGGCCTCCTTGAACTAGCACAGACCCGAATCACCGGAAGAGTCATGCAAAAAGGACAGGTGACGATTTAGTAAGGAATATCTGACAACCACTGAGACTGGCTAACGCCTTCAACTCCTAAATTCAAACCAATAAGACCTAAAACAACCCGTTCGTCAGCAACGCTACCTCATGGGACAATACTGGGCTTTGTCTATATTCTACTTCGAGATATGAAGAATATACTGCGACGATTAACACTAAAACAGCTTGATATACACTTTACTAGTGTTATTTCGTGTAACGTTTGCCTCTGACATAGGGCAATATGACAAACAGTGTTGTTTAGAATAACCACGTTTCTACAAAGAGAACACCTGATATATTGATAATGGAGTCAATCTGGTCAATATAATTATCATTTACATACTACTCGAACACTCACTATTTACATTCTTTGCTGTGACCTCGTCGAAAACTGAGGCTCTTGAAATATTAACACCTTTTAATGTCAGAATAATGAAATATTCGGGATTGATCTTCTATGTACTATATTTTCTTTTTTTTTTCTTTTTTTACTTCGCCATCACTCTGTTACAAGAACTACGCTCAATGAAGCGTCTCGACATAAAATGGGAATTGGTTACATGGAATACCTCGCTGCGGCTAACAAATTTCTCTCAGACCGAACGTGACCAGGTCTGCATACTACAGCCTGTTATAAATGCCAACACTAATCAAGGACAATGCACTTCAAACTTGCACAACAGTTCTTCCACGTTTTCAAACCACTATGGCTTAGTATAAGAACATTCGTTTCTAATCCTGCACCACTCCACAGAATGGCAATATACAGAACGCGATCCCTTTCATATAGGTTAGGTCACCGGGTTAACTTGCGCTGTTTTCGTCTCGCAACTATATCACAGCTCGTAAGACGATCAGATTATCTGTTCCCCACTTCGTGGTTTGCCGACCAAACAGATCCAGGCTTCACTAGCACTGGTGAATAGGTAATTATTCGATACACAAACACTTCGTCCTACTCCCAATTGTAGGCATCCTACTTTACATATATGTTTGAAAAGGTGTGAAGCACATCAAACAGCTTCCGTGAGTATGAGACTGTTGCTACACGGCAGATTCGTTTTCCCATGCAACTACCGCTCGCTGCCTAACCCACAACAGGATATGTTCATGTTCCCTTGTATTACTTTGTACCAACCAACTGACTGATTAAGAACTGCTGAAGTATTGGCCAGTATTTAAGAGTGCTAGCCAACAATT